>QLTV01000769.1:3012547-3030556 GCA_003457575.1 Thermophis baileyi | reverse complement strand
TTCCTTCCTTCCTTCCTTCCTTCCTTCCTTCCTTCCTTCCTTCCTTCCTTCCTTCCTTCCTTCCCCATTTTTTATTTTTACAAATAACTCAAGGCAGTGAACATATCCAAAACACCTTCCTCCTCCTTTTATCTCCACAGCAACAACCATATGAGAGAAAGTGATTGGCCCAAGGTAACCAAGCTGGCACTCATGCCTAAGGCATGGCTAGAACTCATTCTCTTTGGTTTCTAGCCTTAACTACTAAACTAAATTGGTTCTTCTCTATTTTACTGCTGAGTTCTGCTGATGAGCAGTCCAGATGCTCCTAACCTAAGAAGATGTTTATTCTTATGAATACCCACACTCTAGTGACCGCAATTTGTTTCTTAATTGAAAGTTACATGGGCTCTAAGGAAACATGTGATCCAGAATGAGATGGAATGTCAGCAGTAACACTGCAGCTTCCCAGGGAGGAGGCCCAAGAGAAGAAACTTCACAGTATTAAGGTGGATAGCCATATCAGTAGCACTTAGACTTATATACCGCTTCACAGTGCTTTACAGCACTGTCTTAGAATCAGCATATTTTCCCCAACAATCTGGATCCTCATTTTACCGACCTTGGAAGGATGGAAGGCTCAGTCAACCTTGAGCCGGTTAGGATCAAAGGAATTGAACTCCTGGCAATGTGAGCAGAGTTAGCCTGCCATACTAATCTAACCACTGCACCACCACGGATGGGGGAGGGAGGAAAAAAATCTGGGTAGCCACTCCCTAGAATCTCCCAAAGTATATCTATTAGGTTAAAAGGATATAACTTTAGTTTAGTTTGGTAAGATTCTGTCCATTTGGTATAAGCAGATAAAGAACTGGGTTTGATTGGATCTCATTGTGTTGTCTTTGGGCTTAGGCCTCACCAAGAGAGAAGCTGTAAAGATCACTGATTGCTGTTGTCTCATTTAGATAAAGTTCTCTTGTGTAGTTATGTCAGTGTTATTTTCACTCCAGTGTGCATTATTGTCAGGCACAGAAATTTGGTCATAAGTGCATGCATTGGTCAGAAAATGATGTTTTAAGACAGGGCTGTCAAACTCTGGGCCCACTGGCCAGATGCATCATGCGCTAGCCATGCCCACCCCCGTTTTAGTGAAGGGGGAAAAAGTCTTGATACGTCACGTGACACCACCGTGACGATGTGAGTTTGAAACCCCTGTTTTAAGAATTACCATCATATTTGCAAATGGTTGTTAAATGAGATAGCTACTAAACAAGGACTGGCTGTAATATCTGTGCGGAAAAGGCAATTTCTGAATGGGTAATAATTGCCACCTCTTCACTCATAGCCTTCCTGCTGAGTTTTTCTTTAGGAGTTAGAATGTGGTTATATAAATTCACACAATAAATTGAATTCACACAATCTGCCAAGCCCTAGTTTCCTTTCAATTATTCTTAAAGGATTATATACTGGTTTATCCTTTATTTATTTATATTTATTTTTGCATTGTTAACAATAAGAGTAAGAAACATAATATTGCTCCAAACATATAAATGCCAAATTTATTTTTTGATAGGTTAATCTTAGTGTTAATCATATCATTTGGATTATTTGAGTACATTGAATAATATATTAATATAAATATATGTCATGTAAATATATGTCATATAAAATTTAAATCTGAAGGAAAATGCATCAGAAATTTAAAAAATCAAGTCAGTTTAGCTGCTTAGAGACAATTGATTAGAGTCACGAAATTAACTTAGTAAAGAAATAAATGAGGAAAATTTAACAAGACTTAACATTTGAACTATGACTTTCAGCTAAAAAGCAGATGTCAGCAATCCATTGCTACAAATCATTTGTAGATTTACAGTATCTTTCCAATGTTGCATAATAATATTTTATGTTCTACTTACTCTGTTTTAAATGTTTTTAAAAAGCGGAGTAATCATTTCTAAGAGAATGCGTGAAAGTAATGCCTCAGAAGCTGGGAAATACTATTTAAAAATAAATTTAAAGACTCAGACCTATGATTTATTCTTAATATGCAATGAACCTTAACAAATGTAAAAATTTCAATCTGTGATTATTTTGAAGGGGAAAAAAATCCTTTCCAGGGAAAATGTAGTTAGTAGAATAGCTATCTAAGAATATCTTTTCTTTGAACTTTCCTACTTGCAATGTTGGCATAATATTATAACAGGTTATACCCAGATAGACTATTTTTATATTTGTCATCCCCACTTATTTAGAACATTTCCCATGATGCTCTCTCTGTCATATCTTGGTACCCGCACATTTGCAGTTATGATAATATAATGTGTACATTTCTACAATATTAGTAACAGGCCATTTTTTTTTGAAAATTAGTTAGGAACAGATGGGAAGTTTCTCACCTTGGTTGAAGTGTGACTTCTTATACAACTTCACTTGCAGCATTATCCTTCCCCCATTTTTATTTGTCTTGAATTTCATATTTGTTATCCTCAAGCTTGACTGTAAAGTCTGGGATTTGATTGCATACCATCTTTTAAGCCTACATTGAAAGGTTGCATGATGAAAGATATAAAATACTTTCCAAATGTACATGCTATCTCCCTTCAGTATCACATGATACACATCATATCACACACATCACATCATATTTCGTCTTCATTTTGCCCCATTGTTGGTGCATGCAGGTAATCCTTATTCAATAACTTTCATGTACAATGACCATTCACAGTTATGATGGTGATGAAAAAGTAATTTTGCTACAAATCTTCACATTTACAACTTTTATTTTTTTATTTATTTGTCAAGCATATATAAGATAACAGATAAAAGTATAAACATGATTTTGAATACATGAAAAAGATACAAATAAAAAAGGAACATTAGGACAGGGATGGTAGGCACGTTGGTGTGCTTATGCACTTTTGTAGGTTTGTAAAGCAAAGGAAAGCTGAAGTAATAATATATGTCCAGTTGCATTCCATTTACTTAACAACTGAGTTGCCAGTCCCAATTATGATCACTAAATGAAGACTACCTTACACAGCTGAAGCATTTTGGGTACAACAAGGACTCATGAGCATCTACAGTGAAGTACACTTAGCATGCAAAACTGCAATGTGTTTTATTTGTTTTTGCCTTAGGGTACTTATCACACAAGGAGGTTCTGCTGCTTCAGATCAGTTTTGGATTAGTGCAGTTGCATGACATCAACTAACTTTGAATGCTGACACATTCTTTTATGGCTCCTAGAAAGTTTATGTGAAACTACAGCTAATAATTTGATGCCTTGATAATCAACTACTCATATTTTTCAACAATCATAGAGATAAATGCACATGTTAAATTCTATTAGACTTTAACTTGGTGAACTTTCAGTCTCTTGATTCCTATGTCAGGAGTCTCCAACCTTGGCAACTTTAAGACTTCAACTTGAAGTCCACAAGTCTTAAAGTTGCCAAGGTTGGAGACCCCTGCCCTATGTCATTAACAGTGCTGAGCGAGAGAAGAGTGTGGTGGGGAGTCTCTTCAATCTTAAAAACATTAAGAGGCTCATATCTTAATAGAAAAGTTTATGAGGACCCATGCACCTCATTTTCTGTGTTTGCTGAGCAAGCAGATATCTTTTCCTCCTTTGTTGCCCCACTTTGGAATTAATCTATCTATCTATCTATCTATCTATCTATCTATCTATCTATCTATCTATCTATCTATCTATCTATCTATCTATCTATCTATCTATCTATCATCTATCTATCTATCTATCTATCTATCTATCTATCTATCTATCTATCTATCTATCTATCTATCTATCATCTATCATCTATCCATCCATCTCACCAAAAGCAACTCTGGGCAGCGCACAGTAATTGCTGGTTTGAGAACACCTGTGGATATCTTTAGGGGAAAAGATAAAGTTTTTAAAGTCATGTGTTGCAAGTGGAAGAGGAAACAATGGGACTGTTCTTTCTCTTTTATCTATATGTGAAGAAAGGTTTGTTTCTGAAGATGGGCAGTGGCTGGGAAGCAATAATTGGTGGTGGAACTCTTTTGTCGGTTAGTTGGAAAGAATAGGGATTGGTTCTTAATGATGTTTGCATGTTCTCAGCCTTTCATGGCCAGCCTATCACTACAGGAAGTCTTTGAACTGCTACTACTTTAAAGGGTAAAGATGAGTGGAACCAGTTCTGATATGGAAGTGTTCTAATACAATGTACCATTAATCAAAAACATGGTTCTTATATGTCATAAAACCAGTTTCTATTTAATCTCTTGGGAGGGGTGAGCAATCAGTGGCCTAATGTGTTAAAACCTGATCTGAGCAATCCATTCAGATTTCTGGCAGGAGCCACCTATTGCTTTTCTAGATATCAACTGGGCAGAATGAAAGGGATGGTGATAGGGAGACAGAAAAAATAGACTTTTGGTTGTGGATTCATTTTTAAGCTGGCATTTACTGTTAAACTGCCTGACACATTAATCCTGAGGAGATATAAACTGTAGCAGAAAAAAAAAATTCATTGGAAACCATGCATTTCTTTTATCTGTTCCAGGAGCATAGCTCTTAAAGTCCAGCCAAATCGTTTACCCAAACCATTATATAAACCCATAGCTAAGTCAAGAACAAAACTGTCTAGGCAAAACCCAGTCCATATAACCCTTTCAATTGCCAGTTTGGGTAGGAAAGCACAGTATGTATTGTATCTGTGAATAGGGTAGTACTGCCCTCTGAGAAGCCCGTATGAAATAGTTCTCCTAGCGCTGAGCTATTGGAGTTCAGTTCTATTAGCAAAGGACTAAACTGTCCAATTGATAAAATCTTCATTTTATTGGAGAATGTCATTCTTGTTACATTAAAGTTATTGTCAACATGTTGTGGAAAATACTATTTATCTGTTTATTTAATTTATATAGCAACTCATCTCAAAATAATTATTCTGAGTGCTTAACCAAAAAATAAAAAGCTATATAAGAAAATTGCAAATAACAGAAATATCAGCTGAGAAAGAATCCACTATCACAAGAACTAATATAACCATACAATGAAGTCTCCCACATTTCCACGAGTCCAGGCTCAACAACAAAACCAGATTATTAAGGCCTTGCAAGGGGCCAGCTGAGCTGGAGTGAGTCTGATCTCCAGGGGAATGATGTTTCAGAGGGTAGGCACTAATGAAAATAATGTTTTGTGTTTCCGGAATGTTGCATTCTAAAACATATTTTCCCCACAGCACTATTAGTGGTCTATAAATGATATAGTTGTTTATATTTAAATCCAGATTTCTTTTCAGGTTTAATGGCATTACACTACAAGCACTATTATGAACATAAGTCCACAGATGCTTTGCATCAATTGCTTTGCGTCAATGCTTGGAAAATTAACAGCATCCCCATTATCCCGGACAGAAGTGGAATATTAATGAAGGACAGAAATGACAAGCAAATTGACCTCTAACTTAATGAGAAACCAAAAATCTGAAAACTTTGTTACAGACAACATTTAGTTTCCACCCGAATCAAATAGCAGATTTTTGAGTAGAGCACATTTTTTATAATAAGAAACAATGATTTCTCAGCATACAGTATCTTAAGCACAGTATAAGAACCTAGCTTATACCATAATATAATCTTATATCTATTTTTCATGTCATGTAATAAAGGAAATTCAACATGTTAAGAAATTATCCATAGGGAATAAGAAAAAAGTATCCATTTCTCACAAAAAAGCGTTAGGAAAAGATTAAAACTTCTAACCTTCAAACTGGATTTTCATCTATAAAAGTCCAACTAGTTTGTTTTTTTTACATTTTTTTTCTTTATGTTGGTTTGATGGATTGTGTGGAATTTTACTGGTATACTGCACTTTCACCAAGTTTTTAGCTCAAATATAAAAATAGCAAATTTTCAAAGGAGTCCTTAGTCTCATCAAGGTTCAAGTAAAGTATCACCTGAAAATGCCTTTGTGAAATGCTATGAAGCCATGCTTTTAACTGAATGGAACAGAATGTTGGTGGCATGCACTCATCCAAAGTAGTTTCTGCAACATGCATCAGCACCTATATCTGTTAAAGCAAAGTGGGCAATTGAGGCAGACTGACCCTGCCTTAGTACTGTGTGGAGAAGCTCCATTGTGTCAACAGTGAACAATGAGCCTTTGTAATCTCTTTGTAAGAAGGCTCATGGTACACTCAATGCAATGTTTACTTATTTACTTCAGTTTAATACTGCCAAACTCCAAACAGATTCTTAGGGTTTTTAATATTACAAAAAAACATACTGACAAATAGAATAAAAAATACATGACAATTATCCAAAATATCAAAGTTATGCTAGTTTATTTTCCCACAATATGACTTTGCTATTAAAAGCTCTCATTAGCAAATCTGTTTCTACCGCTTTGTAAATTTTCAGGAGGGAGATCTCCATACAGATTTTGGAGATGTTGCTTACAAGGCAAAGTCCACCAATGAAAATCATTGAAGAATTTCAGTCCACTGCTGAAATTCTTATGTGGTGAGGGTGGGGGGGAACCCTCAGTTATCCCCAGATAGGATAGGTGAATAGGAAGATTTTTATGCAAGAAAATAGTCCATCTGATAGTCGGGTCTCTCCATCCACCCCATCAACTACTGTGAGCGCAAATAGCAGCAAGGAAAGAACAACATGATACAACAGGGTTGGCTGTATAGGATCAGGGTTGCCTTTGTGGGATAGACCTTATAATCCCCCATTCTTTTCCCTAATCCTGGGAACATCCACTACAGTCTGGGGAAGATTAACTAGAAGAAAATAACATAGTTTATTTTAATAGATTCCATGAATAAAGAAGTGGGGGGGAGCACAATTGGGAATCCACAAAGAAAGTTGCAGATTAGCCCAGGCTGTTTGCCTCATTAAGCTTCTACTGGCAAAACATGAGCCACACTGGAGGTGAAAGCGGTAAGCAATTAACTGATTAAGGTCAGAGTGGGGAACTTACAAATTCATGGCTCACACTTAGTAAGCAAGTAGTGCACTATTCAGGAAAGCAAATAAGAATCCCAAATAACATTGCAAGACTCTACCTCCATCATCTCTTCAGATCCTGTCCATATGATTTAAGATTAAATTTAAGTGATTTTCTCTCCATGCAATAGCACCAAATAACTTAATCCAACCTAGGGGCAGCTGCTGTTCTTTGCTCTTCAACAGGGAGCCGGTCACCCTAAACAGGTTCGCTGGGGCATAGTCCACTGGCGCAATATGGGAGGAAAAGTTAATTACATGCACAAAAGTAATTGTGGAAGCTTGATACAGTGCATGATTCAAGCACTATAATGCAGGTATGTGTTTTGTTTTTAATTACCGTAGTACAAAGTGGATCCATCCATTATGGCTTAGTATGATTCTATGGCATGTTCAATTGTTAAAAGTCTTGGTTTAGTTTTATGTGTGAACCAGGTCACAAGGATCTTAATAAATGTGAGTAATTTAGTTCTTGGTATAGTTAATTGTCAAGTAGTAGTTTCTCTCACCTAAATTTTAGTTGATTAGTTGAATTTTTTTCTGGTTCATAATATATTAGTGATAGTAGATACAGAGTGTCGATAAATTAATTGACAGAAAGCAGCTAAAGTTTTGTGAAGCCTTGTAAATAAATGAAACATCTTTTTTTGTGAGTTTCTAAACCCATCCAATATTTGACTAAGAAGAGAGAAATTTAAATCTTTCACATTACAGTTTTCTATTAAATAATATGCATAAATATTCCACAATGATCCTAATAATATTCATTGTTCTCCTAGATATGACCACCTTAATAGCTTTATTTCTCTCTCTTTTTTACTGTCTTTAACTGATAGCAATACTAATTTCAGTATGTTGGAATTAAGATTTTATATGTCCCCTGGTATTCATGGAAAGTTACTATTAAGGACACCATAAAGAAGATGAGAATGAATCTGCTATAATTATAGCTAATATATTATGTCAAGTTAAATGAAGCTGAAAACTCATTGTTAATGTATCCTTCTTTCCTTAAAGATAATCTTTAAAGTATGTTATGCAATGCAATTTTAAATAAGCAAGAGAAAGAAAATGGCAACATACAGCAATTACTAATAAATATATCTATATTGACAATTCATACACTACTCTATCTCATAATGTGATTTCTTTGCCTTAGTTTGTTGCTTAAACCCAGCCATAGGGGATTGAAATCCTAGCTTAATGCTTAATGTGATTGCAAACTCAGCTAATAGTGGCATATTTTGCCTAGAGTAATGTACAACACAATAATTATCCTTTATTTTTAGGCATTGTTTTCAAACTGTCTCTATTGTTATTTTTTTTTAAATGTATTTTTATTTTTTTCAAATTTGTGCACTTTTTGTTTTAATATTTTACAGTTTTTTTAAAAAATATATTATTTGGAAGGTGTTTGTATCCCTTATTATTCCAGAAACAGATGGGTGGGTTTTTTTGGCTTTATGAAAAATGGCTATCTAACTTTTTCTGCAATAGACTGGCAGAGAAGTGAATCTGGAGGAATGGTAGCATGATAAGGCCCAAGCAACCGCCCAGACAGTGGCTAGCATGCCTGTCCTGATATCTGATAGGACAAATTGGCTTGGGAAAGGCCTCAGGGTAGTGAAAGAGAAGAGAAAATCTCTGTCCTATTCATTTAAAGCAAAACAGAAGACCTTTTCATATTGGCCCAACTTTTCATATTGGCCCAACATTTGGCTTCCCATCTGTCAGGCTGATTGCTACCAATTTAGTAAATCTTAAAGACCCCAATTTCTCTTGAAAATCATTGCTTTTCTTGAGACTTAAGTTGTTGTGTTAGCTTATCATTGTTACTTATTTATTGAATGTTACTTTCCTTGTGTAAGCTGTCTTAAAGACAGGCTACAACTATTAATAAATAAGAGATAGTCACTCTTTTCCCCATTCAGCTGGTAGTTCTTTGTCATAAATAGCTCTTTCTAAATTCCAGCCAAACTGATTTTTTGCATTTTATTTTATTCCTTTATTCCCTTTAAATATGTAGGTGTTTTTGGGGTCTTCCATCATTCAGGTTAGTACACAAATTGGCCAAAATCTACTGTGTATTATTTAGTCTTGAATATGCTGTGGTTGACAGTTAAAAACTTTGGGAATGTTGTTTGATACATTAGCAAATTGTTGAGGGAAGCTAAACAGGTTTTAATCTGTTATGTATAAAGATGTTTCTCACATCGGCTACATTTTTATGAGTCTGGAGAGATGTTTTGACATTTAGCTCAGTTTTCCAGTAAGAAGATAATTATGAAGGAAATTTTGAACAAGACACCTGTTAAGCAAAATGTGAAAGACATTACTTGGTAAATAACTATGGTAATTAAAGCTTTGTTTGTGCTGATTTATTTTGCTACATCTTCCCTTCCTATTTTTATCGGCACACAGTGCTGAATTTTTGTGCAAGCTACCAGTCATGCATGCTGTGAAAAAGACCTTTAAAAGCAATAAAGGAGTCTTTTCAAGTTCCATAGTTTTATATTTATTTCATCCAGAAGCACTTGCCAATGTGTTTAATGTGAAGTATTTTAGATTTAAGGTCCATTTATAGGCCAGTATAGTTCTTATCTGACATGAGGTAGATAAAAGAAAGAGACAGTAAAATCATGAACAATCCCTCTTAAAGAGCTTATTTTTTTCACATTTTTCCTTAAATGCTGTCATTTCACTGTAAGTTTCCATGGTGGAACAATTAGAGCTCGCTGCTTCATACAGAACCCCTGTTGCAGCTAGTTCCAAGAGTAGTCTTTGTCCCCTGACTCGCCCGCTGATTCAATACGTAGTTTAACAATAATTAATCTCTGTGGCTCTGAGATGTAGTCCTGCAATCTTGTTTCCTCAGGAAAAACGGTACAATTTCCTTCATTGCTAGAGACCACAGTACTCAGAATGTCTTTGTTCACCACTTCAAACTGCCACCCTACTGTCATCAGTGACAATGTAGTCTTTTGCCTACACAACCAATAGGAACTCTCCTACTTCGAACTCTCTTCATCCTCTGACTCATCTCCACCTTATCTTTTGTCCTTTATCTTTGCTATCTACCTGCATGAAACCTTCATTCTTCACCCTCAGTTGCCCTAAGGTCTTTTAAACACTTAGTCAATTGCTTCTTCAAATCCTACATCACTTTTGGAAGCTTTCATTTAACTCTTTCCTCCATATCCTCACAACAAAGGAATAGAACAGACTTAATCATTCTTTTGTATTATTTTACATGTGTTTCTCATGTGAGTAGTTTTAGAGAAAAACACTAAAGTACTAAACAAATTACTAATTTGACTTTTAAAAAATTTCTACCCCTTTAAACTGTTTGGAGCACCTAAAAAGTACATTAACAGTATAAGTTAAAAATACATTTGAAAATGTTGCAGAAAATCTTCCTGAGTAATTGCTGAGAAGAATCATGGCCATCCCATATATTAATGACAACGGCTATATATTTTCCATGATTACACTTCCTAACTAATCAGATTCAATTTGAAAGAAAGAATCAGTCCTTAGACTATTCTGCTAATTGTTTTGGAAAAATTGGTATAATTGCAGAAGATTGCTCTTGCAAATCTATATTTTGATTCAAATGCTACTTCAGGAGATACAAATTGGTTAAATTGATCCAAAATATAAAAAAACCCTCACAACCTCTTTTTCTTAATCATACTTTTAAAAATATTAGGTTAGAGTGAAAAAAATCCAGGGTTGTATAGTGAATTCCATAACCAAATGGACACCTGAAGCTGTATCTTATCAGTTCCAATTCAAAATTTAAAATACTATTTCACATTGATAGGATGGTAATTGTAAAGGTTGCCTGAAATTGGTGAATGTCAGGATACTTTTTTATTTCAAAATTAGTTGTGAATAGCCATAAAAATATTTCTTTGTGATTTAACCAGGATAACCAATTCTTCTGATGTCAGATTTCGATCAGGACTTTACAGTTACAGAGCAAGTACACTCAGGAATAGGTACAGCATGATATCAAAATAATAAAAAAAAATGTACCCGTGTTTCCCTGAAAATAAGACCCTGTCTTATATTTTTTTGAACCCTGAAATAAGCGCTTGGCCTTATTGCCATGCACTCAAAAGCCCGATTGGGCTTATTATCAGGGTATGTCTTATTTTGGGGGAAACAGGGTACTAATTATCTCATTGAATATTTGAACATTTTATTATGTTACCAAACTTTGAGAGAACTTTTTATCAGACTCTGATAAATATTTGATTATACTAGAAGTGAATATGATAAAATTTTGATGAGTATATTTAGAGTTAACAATTATACTATTATGGTAGGAAAAAAAAAGGTAAGGTTTCCCCTGCCAGTCATGTCTGACTCTAGGGGCCAGTGCTCATCTCCGATTCACAGTTGAAGAGCCAGCTTTGTCTGAAGACACTTCCATGGTCATGTGCTGGCATGACTATAAGCCATGGTGCATGGAACACTGTTTCCTTCCCACCTAAGTGGTACCTATTTGTCTATTTGCATTTACATGCTTTTGAACTGCTGGCTGGAAGGAGCTGGGACAAGTAACAGGAGCTCTCTCCATCACATAATATTTAGGTCGCAAACTGCCAACTTTTCAGTTGGCATGCCCAGCATCTTAACCAGTCAGCTGCCATGCCTCTCTACTATGGTAGAATCTAGTACTCAACTTGTAAATTCAGGTTCATCTGCCTTCTGGATAAACCTCCAAAGAAAATTCCATTTTAGATATGAAGATACCATGTAAAAAATGGAATTAACTAGATAGGTATGCTAATTCTGTTTGAGTATTTTAAAAATCATAGAAATCTGCAGAATATCACCCTCTTTTGTTGGAACAGGAAACCTCTGGGGTTGGGGTCACCCAATATTGCATGAATGTATAGTCTATCTCAGAGGTCTTCAAACTTGGCAACTTTAAGACTTGTGGACTTCAACTCCCAGAATTCTCCAGCCAGCATAGCTTAACAATTCTGGGAGTTGAAGTCCACAAATCTTAAAGTTGCCAAGTTGAAGACCCCTAGTCTATCTATTTGCTATGACAAATAGTTCTAATAATATACAGGTAGTCCTCAACTTACTACCACATTAGCCCAAAATTTCTGTTGTTAAGTGAAACATTTGTTAAGTGGAACTTGACCCATTTTGCGACCTTTCTTGCCACAGTTGTTAAGTGCAGTTGTTAAATTAGGAACACCATTGTTAAGTGAATCTGGCTTCCCTATTGACTTTGCTTGTCAGAAAATTGCAAAAGATGATCACATGACCCCAGGACACTGCAGTGCTCATAAATATGAGTCAGTTGCCAAGTATCTGAATTTTGATCACATGATTATGGAACACTGCAATGGTTGTAAATAGGAAAAACTGTCATAAGTCACTTTTTTCAGTGCCATTCTAACTTCGAAGGCTCACTAAATAAACTATTGTAAGTCAAGGACTACTTCTAATACATAATAGAAATTACCATTGTGTGTTAAATACTGTTAAAGAAATAGTTATGATAGTTGAAGATACCTAAAATTAAGCTTTCTGTATCAGTTAGAATCCCTCTGAGATTGCAGGTATCCAGGTCACAGCATCCCATTTTCTTTAATTCTTATGATGAACTACATGATGCATATTAAATCTGTTTTACAGTTGCATCTCTCATGGAATTGCAGAGAAATGTTATTGCAACATTCCTTATCTTTAGTTTATTCATCAGTCTGACGAAGGTATTCCCTTTTCCCCTTACCCATGCTTACTTTTGTAATTTCATTTATGAGAATAAGTCATTGCCCATTAGTCATGGATAGCCTATGTGGCCTCAAGCAAGATATTCTCTCAAAACTGTAGTTCTCATTTGGAAAAGAGATATAAAGATAATCTACAAAGCAAGATTGTTCAGAGCATCAATGTGCTTAAAACATATTAAATAGTCTTTCCATTATGGCCTAAGGAGTATGTGGGAATAGTCAAGTAAACAAAAAATACATCTACAAAATGGTTTTAGATTTTATTTTGCCAGCTAATGCTTCATTTCTTTCAAATAGAAAAACAATACTTTGAAAAGAAAAGCAACCTTCCCAATACATCCTACATGGAAAGACCAATTTTTTTCTCAATTGCTGAACCAAGGAAAGCAATATCTGTTAGTCTCCTTTAATAATGGAAAGCATAATAAATACTTCTATTAAACTATTTTAGAAGGAATGCATAGATTAGTTCTCTGCAGGAGTCTAAATGGTTTGCATTCTTCCATAATGTACATTGTTACCATTCTCTTTAATTTATATGTGAATTTTATTGTCTGCAGAACAAACATATCCGGCAGACATAGAGCAAGAATTTGATAGAATTCAGCAACAGTATCCCCTGTTAAAAGGCAAATTAGTTTTATGTCTCATTCAAATATGCTATCAGTACTTTGTGTTATAAAATTCCTATTCATGGGGGGGGGATCTTAGTTGTGAAATTAGAACTTTTAGAACAAGAAAAAGGCCTTCTCAATAGCACCCACTATTGGAATAATTTATTTAAAAACTATCAATAAATGCACATTTCTGCTAACCTATAAAATGAAATTAGTCCAGTTCCTAGAACACTGCCTATAAATTCATGTTTAATTTGATTATTGAAATAATTTGAAATCTAGTTTGCTTATTAATGTTTAAAAATAACTTGGCATCTTTATTTTAATTATTATTTCTTGTTAAGCTTTATCTGGGAAGTTCTTCTCTGTATACAAAAATGGTGTGCATGTTTCTCTGTGTGCTATTATTTGTGCTTACTGTCACAGGAGAATGCTAATGTTCTAATAAATAGTTAACCATATATATTGTTTCTAATTAATATTTGTATTATTAATAATATGTAATAGACAATCTAATACCTAAATATATGCATCAGTACAGATATAATGCAAATGAACAGAAATGTATTTGTTTTCAAAATAGCAAATTCACAAATTGCTGTTCTAAATATAATTTCTCTATTGCTCATAAATGGCAGTAGCTAAGATTACCAGTCTAGTCATGTCCTTGTTCTTCCTGGTGAGCAGCTTCCATTTGAGATAAGATGTAGGGAAGACAAACTCATCTCAGCAGAGTTTTAGGGCATTGCCTATCAATTCTTGATATAAGATCAGTCAAAACCTGGCCGTGCTGTGGCAGTTATCCACAAGAGGGTACTCTGTTTCTTGCTGTCACTCACTGCCTTCATTCCATCTCAAACAAGAATGTATGTTACTATGATTAATCCTACAGAATTACTTTTCTACCTCTCCAGAAATCCAGCAAGTGTACCGATTTTCATCAAGTTAACAGGAGGGGAAAAATTATCTAATTTTCACTTGAGCAGCTGGATCAGGATTTGAAAAATACAATTGCTTTAGATATTTTATGATCTGGGACATAAAGCTTTATATTAAATATAATGAAAAAGATAATCATGAATGTGCCCTACTACATAATTATTTCTTAGAACCCCCCCTCCCAACCCATAACTAACCTCTCTTCAAAATCGTCTGCCAAGTCACTCTTTCTAAAGATATACAATAGCATATGAAAAGACTTGCTCTGGAAATACAGTGTAATAGTCCGTGAGAAAAAAAATAGAAAATTGCCAGTATTATATTTTTTATTTCCCTCTATAATACATAACCTCAAACATCACTAAGAACTTCTATCTATGTTAAATATATTTGTTTGTTTTGACATAAGTCAGCTTAGGATCATTGGTTCAGTGGCTGTTCAAATTTATGACAGTGCTAAAAAAAATGGACTTATGACCCGTGCCTGAAGTTATTGCTGTTACAGTGCCCCTGTGGTTATGTGAGCAACATTCAGGCACTTGGAAGCCTGCTCTCACTTAAGACTAAAGGGGATTAACAATTCCCCCCATCTCCCCCTATATTTCTGCCCTTTTGGTTGCCCTGCACCTGCCTTGCGGGGCAGCAAGCAGATCCACAACCATGGGGGAAGCCTCAGACACTCCAACCCACCCAAGCAAGGCCCAGCAAGTGTCCAATTGCCTTCTCTCCCAGATCTCTGCACTGACTTTTTATCTTTTGTGCCCAGCTACAAGCAGAAAACACCTTGCCGTCTTTGCTGTCTCCTTTTTATTGCCTTTGCCATCTCTTTTTTTGCTCCGTTTGCCGTCTCCCTCCCACTGCCTTTGCCACCTCCATTCTGCTGCCTTTGCTGCCTCCTTCTGCTCCCTTTGCCACTTCCTTTTCAGATCCAGCTGCTCCAGCAAATGTTTCCTAGATATGTGGCTAAAGCTGGTCTGCATGGCTTTCTGAAGACAGCGCAGCTTCAGCCATATATATATAGGAATTGTTCCCTGAAGAAGTTTGGTCCAAAAAGGAGGCAGCAAAGGGAGCAGAAGGAGGTGGCAATGGCTGCTATTCTTGAGAGATCTGGTACAAGAGCATGCTCGGGGTCCTGTCCATTAGGGACAGTGGTGGGTTTCAAAAATTTTTACTACTGGTTCTGTGGGCGTTGCTTGGTGGGCGTTGCTTGGTGGGCGTTGCTTGGTGGGCATGACTTGGTGGGGGTGGCAGGGGAAGGATACTGCAAAATCTCCATTCCCTCCCCACTCCAGGGGAAGGTTACTGCAAAATCCCCATTTCCTCCCGATCAGCTGGGACTCGGGAGGCAGAGAATAGATGGGGATGGGGCCAGTCAGAGGTGGTATTTACTGGTTCTCCGAACTACTCAAAATTTCCGCTACCGGTTCTCCAGAACTGGTCAGAACCTGCTGAAACTCACCTCTGATTAGGGAATGTCATCTGGCGGATCCCTGGAGGAGATTCTTTTCTGTTATGGCACTTGCCCTCTGGAACATCATTTTTTAAAAATTAGTTTTGCCCTGACCCTACTGGTTTTCTATAAGGCCCTAAAAAACTGGTTTTGTTGTGAACTTGAAGTCCAGGTTATGTGATTAAGCCAGTATCTTGGTTAAGTTAACTCTGTTTCTGGTTTTATCCTGACTCCTATATTTATTATTTATTGTTTTGTTGTTATGATTTTATCTTGTATTTATTCTTTGTTTGAAATGGGCATCCATATGAATTGAATAAATATTTTTCACAAGTTCTATTTACCAAGCCAGATATTTCCTATGTTATACCTGCGCATCTGTTATCCATTTCTCAAATGAAGAATTTTATACTTGTCTTTATTAAAATTTGTTCTGTTATTTGTATCCCATTTCTCCAGCCTGTGCAAATAATTTTGATTTTTTTTGGTGCCTTAGTATATTTACTAACTTAACCAATGTTGTGCCTGATGTTACAGATTTAATAAGTATTCCTTCTACCTTGTCACTCGAATTGTTAATGAAAATATTAAGAATATATTGAAGAAAAGAGGACTCAGCAATAATTCTTATGGCATCTACTTGATTGCACTTTCCAAATTGATAAAGAATCATTGACAAGTAATCCTTAAATACAATTTTCAAGCCTATTATGTATACTCTTAATTCTCATGTTATATCAGAGGTGGGTTCCTGCCAGTTCGGACCGGCTCTATAGAACCGGTAGTGGGAATTTCCCCCCACTTGCCGAACCGGCAGTGATGGCCGGCAGGACACGCCCCCGAACCGGCTCTTGCGGCGGCGGCCTACGGCGCCGCCATCTTGTTTTTTGCTTCTGTGCATGCGCAGAAGCTGTTTTTTGCTTCTGCGCATGTGCAGAAGCTGGGTTTTTAGCACTGTGCATGCGTGCGCGCCCACGTGGCGCGTGAGGAAGCGAACCAGCAGCGAGGTAAGCCAGAACCCACCCCCTGTGTTATATAGCCTAAAATTAACTAACTTGCTAGTTTTAAATTCATGGGATACTTTGTTGAAGGCAAGGTATATTATCTCTGTGGTATTCCTACAATCTATCAAGAAATTCTGATAAAAAAGCAAAATGGACTATTGCAATGCACTCTACATCGAGTTACCTTTGAAGCCAACTTGGTTGAATGAAACTATGGTTGAATGATTAAATAAATCCATCTATTGGCATCTGAAAAGCATGTCCCTGTGGAACACTGTCCCTTTCAAAGATATATATGGCTCCCAGTTTGATGACATTCTGAAAGTCCTTGTAGACCTTGCTCTTTTCCCAGGCCTGGAGAAGAGAGTGAGTATTGAATTCCCCAATCAGTTTTGTTTTGTTTTGTATTTGTTTTAATGTATGTTTTCTGAATGTGCATAGTTCTTTTTCGGCTTATTTTATGGTCCTTTTTTATTTTAATTGTAAGCCACCCAGAGTTGTTTGGAATTAGGCAGCCTTTAAATTTAATAAAATAAATCAATAAAATTTTGCTATGACAACAATTGACCTTACCGATTAATAATTTGTAATTCATTTCATATTTAGCTTGAATAATCTTTCTCCCATTCTTTACTTCCAGAATTTCCTCACAGAGAATCAGTTAGTTATTTCCCTATAGACTACCCTTTTAAACCATCTTGGGTTGCATTTACAACAAGAAACCTAGGGTTGCATTTACAATGCAATTTTCTTTTTTGTTGGCCAGTTTTTGGCAATTTTAGCCATGTTTTGTGTGTGAATGTGGTGGGTTGTCGGGTTTGACTGTGAATGGAGGAGTATGTCTGATTGGTCGTGTTGGTGAGAATGGGGGAGCCGGGGGAGGGAAATGGAGCCCCCTCTGCTGTGTGTACTAACAGAAGCAGATGGGGGCCCAGATCTGACCCTGGGCTTGGTATGAATGATATTGTCGGCCTGCCGGATAGAGGGGGGGGCAGTGAGGTGGGGGATGGGATCTCAAGGAGGGTGGCGGGTTGGAGCATCCCAGTGGTGGTTGGGAGAGGTAGGTATGGCGGGAACCCAAGGGGAGACCATGTGTGGAGAACTAGTACTCGCCCAGGGGGGTGGCGGGTCGGAGCCTCCCAGTGGTGGTTGGGAGAGGTAGGTATGGCGGGAACCGAAGGGCAGAGCATGTACTCGCTAGTACTAGTACTCGCTGTATCAAAGCGATTGCCTGTTCTGACCCTTCTGGTGACTTGGGTTTT
>QLTV01000769.1:2993924-3010580 GCA_003457575.1 Thermophis baileyi | reverse complement strand
ATAGCTCCCGGTGACCGGTAAGATCCCACACGGTTGGGCTCCTCCAGGTCCCCTCAGCTAAGCAGTGCCGGCGGGCGGGCCCGCGGGGGAGGGCCTTCTCTGTAGCCTCTCCGACTCTGTGGCACCAACTACCCCCCGAGATCCGTACTACCCCCTCCTTACTGGCCTTCCGTAAAGCCCTTAAGACCTGGCTTTTCCGGCAGGCCTGGGGCCAATAGTTGTTCTGATTGGCCCATGCATGGTTGTGTGAATGTTTTATTTTAAATATAGTTGGGGGTTTTTTTTTCCCCTTTCTTTTTTAAATTGTTTTTATATGTTTTATTTTTTATGATGTAAGCCGCCCAGAGTCCTTCGGGAGTTGGGCGGCATATAAATTTTATAAAATAAATAAAATAAATAAATAGTTAGTTCATCTGGTTCTAGATGCTTAAATGTATTTAAAAGAGAAAGAGAGTGAGGTGTGTGTGTGTGTGTGTGTGTGTGTGTGTGCAGGGGTGGGTTCTGGATTTTCTTACTGCTGGTTCGCTCAGGGACGCGCCACACGGGTGGGTCGCGGGTGTGCGCGGGTGCGCGCTTTGCTTGCGCGCATGCGCAGTACAAAAAAGGAGCTGAGCATGCGCAGAAGTAAAAAACAAGATGGTGCCACCTATGCGCCACTGAGAGAACCGGCTCGGGGGCGTGGCAGGCCTGGGTCGCTACCGGTTCCAGCGACCCAGGCCACCACATTACTAATGGTTCTATAGAACCGGTCCGAAGCTGGGAGTCATTTTGCAGCCTGGTGTGAGATTTCCAGACAGCTACGTGCAGGAAGCGTGGTGTGTGAGAGAGAGAGAGAGAGAGAGAGAGAGAGAGAGAGAGAGAGAGAGATTGCATGAGCATGTTTCCATCAGACTTAAGATTCAATCCTTCCCCTTCACTGGATCATTGCAATTATATTGCACCAGTGTTTTGTTGGAGAAACTGAAATAAAATAGGAGTTAGAAGTCTGACTTTTCTTTGTTACCTATTAACATTCCAACATCTACACTGAGCAGCTGATAGACTGATTCTTTTCCTTTTATTTTGAACATATCTAAAGAATCCCTTTTTGTTACTTTTAGTAAGGTTCACTAACTTCAGCTCATCATCTGAGCTTTGGCTTTCCTGACACCATCTACTGTTTCGGTCTGTCTGTATTTTTCTCCTGAGACCTGGCCCCTTTTCCATTTTCTGTATGTATCCTATTTTGTTTTCAGATTCTGGTTAAAAATTGGTGGTTTTTTTTTTTTTGCTGCCTTCCATTTTTCATTTCTTACTGAATATTTTTTGTACCCACACTCACATAAACACACACAATCACACACAAACACACACACACACAGAAATTATTTGCATCTAATTTGAATATGTCCTTATTTAGAAATGCCTATCCATCTTGATCTTATATTCATATTTTGGTATCCTGTCATTGGGATACTCTTAGTTTATTAAAATACTTTTATTAAAAAAAATACAAACTAAGTGTAGGACTATGCTGAGTTTTAGTTTGGCTTAAAATCAAGTACCCCAGCACTGTATGGCAATTTCCACCAAGGTTCCTAGTACTTCCACTCTCTCATCTAAGCATTTATGGTTGATTAATGCGGGCTCTATTTTGTTCTGCATTCATTCACTCTCTGAATGTTTCTATTTTCTACAGTTTCCATAGTAGAATCCTTATTCTTATCCTATACAGTTAACTTAAATTCATGTACTACTGTTTCTCTTCTACTTTATTTAAACCTAGTTTCTTTGAACTTTACTTTTGGACATACTCAGCTATACTCTTGTTCTGTGGCTGTATATCCTAGACCTCTTGTGTGTGTGTGTGTGTGTGTGTGTGTGTGTGTGTGTGTGTGTGTGTGTGTATATATATATATCTTTTCCTCACTGTGTTATAATTACAGGCTGTTCAAAATGGTTGTTTCTGATCCCTGTGGCTTCAGTAGCTGATGTTGACTAGGGTGCTACTTTTTCTGGTTTAAGCTTTGTTAGGCTGTGACTGCTTTGCTTAACGACTGAGTTGCCCGTCCCAATTGTGGTCACTAAATAAGGACTACTTGTTAAACTTCTAACAGCTTCCTTCCCTTATGTTTAAACTTGTTAAACTTGTTAAACTTCTAACAGCTTCCTTCCCTTATGTTTAAACTTGTTAAACTTCTAACAGCTTCCTTCCCTTATGTTTATGAACCATTTCAGCTATTTAGTGTCATCAGTTACCAATGTAAGAACAGTACATTTTAGAATTGATTGATCTCCACCCCCCTCCCATTAGTGTCCAATTCTGCAACAAGCCTCTGCAGTTTTTGGCAAGGTTTTTCAGAAATGGTTGGCCATTGCTTCCTTCCTAGGAAAAGGATTGTGGATTGTAGGGAGAGAGAGTGACTGGCCCAAAGTTACCCAGCTGGCTTTTTGTCTAAGGCAGGACTAGAATTCACAATCTCCCGATTTCTGATGATGTAACACTACACCAAACTGGCTCTCAGATTTTATTGATACATACAGTTAAAAGATATTTTATTCAGCATCCTCCCTGCTTGAAATAGGAATATGTGACCCTTTTAAAAAAGCTGCTTTCATGTCTATTTATAGACAACTTTTCATTCTTAGAAATAGAAAAGGTTCAAATGGTTCTTATCTTTTCTTTAAAAGAACCTGGTAATTGGAAAAAACAAAATCCCTTTGCCAACATATGGTTTTTCTCTTCTTACAAGTGAGATTAAATAAATTGTTGTTTCCCTATATTTCAGTAAATGATATCAGTGACAGCCATCAGGTGCTTTGATTTTAATTGGTATACAGACAAAATGGCTGCTCTGTGTGACTGAATCAACCTGGAGCTAAAAGCTGGGGAATCATGCTTTCTCTAAAAGAAGAAGAAAATCTTGTCTTTGTTATGTTGACTTTCTAATCCTAATACCATTTGTGACCTCTCTTAGATATTTTTAAAATGATCCCCCAACACGTATTCTTTATTTAGTAGAGTAAATTTCTTATAGTGACAACTGCAGTAGGCACAGGAAATGGTTAAAGATAAAAGTAAGATTTTTTAAAAAAAAGATGTTGACTATTTGGAACTCATAGGATTTGTCTTCTGGGGTCTAATAAATGTTCCTCTACTTGTTCCTTCATACCTTCACAAAACAGCTCTCCAAATTTCACAGGAAAAAGAGTGAGGTTTTAAAACCCATATTGATGTAAATACTGTATATATATTAGCTTTCCTATGTTGTTTTTGAAGGATGCCTGTAGAATTTATTGCGGTAAACATTTTTCTTCTTGTCAAGAACAGAAACAACAATGACAAGCTTGTCTCAAATACTATCAAGAGAATTTCTAACAGTTAAGGAAACTGTAGAGAATACATAAAACTTTTTAAAGTAAGGGCATTTTCGAAACATAATTTAATAACATTTCTTTTTAAAAAAATACTTTTTATTGAATGTTTTCCATGTTTAAAAACATAATTTCACTAATACAGCTTTCCGATATTTTTTCTTAATTCTACATTTTCCATATAGAGGCCTATTGTTTTTTACATAAACATTCTTATACCTATCTACTCCTTTATACATTTTGTACATTAATTTACATCCATTTACACTCTAAAGATACATTTACTCCATTTTGTTCCATCATCCTACATTCCTTTAAACATTAATTTTACTTTTCTTTTCAAGCCAGTCATACCATCTATTCCATATTTTATAGTACATTGTTTCCTCTCTCTCTCTTAATTCCATCGTTAGTTTATCCATCTCTGCGCATTCTAGCACCTTTTTTATAATCATTGCATTCGAAGGGGTCTTCTCTTTCTTCCAATTTTGGGCGAATGTAATTCTCGCTGCTGTAATTATATGCTGTATAATATAATAAATTTATTTTTTGATGTTTTCTTTTATTATTCCCAATAAAAACAGCTCTGGCCTCATCTCAATTTTCTGCTCTGTTATTTCTTCAATCCATTTTTAATTTTTTTCCCAGTATTTCTTTGCTCTGGGACATGTCCACCACATGTGGTAGAACATCCCTTAGAAGTGATTACATTTCCAACAATTAGGTGTTATAGTTGGGTACATTTTGGCCAATCTCGCTTGTGGTAGATGCCATCTATAGAACATTTTATATATATTCTCCTTATATGCGGCCGACATTGTCAATTTGTAATTCCCACCCCCCCAATTTGTTCCCAATACTCTAGTTCAATATTATACCCAAAAATTTTGGCCCACGCTATCATTGTTTCTTTCACCGTTTCTTCCTCCATTTTAAATTTCAGCAAACAATTATATGTCTTGGTAATCATTTTTTCGTCTGTACCTGTTAATATTTTGTCAATTTCTTGTTGCTCATTTTGAAAACCGTGTTGTTCTAAATCCTTTTTATATTTTGTTTGAATCTGTATGTATGGCCACCAATCTATTTTAATTCCCTGTTTCTAAGAGTACATCAGAGGTGGGTTCCTCCCAGTTCGGACCGGTTCTCCTCTCCGGTTCGGTCGGTGCCGGTCTGTGGGCGCCGCCATCTTTTTTTTGAATTATTTTTTTTGAAAAATTTTTTGAATTTTTTTTTCTTCTGCACATGCGCAGAAGCCGAGTTTCCGGCACTGCGCATGTGTCGCCATCTTGTTTTTGGTGGGGTTTTTTTGATTTTTATTTTTTGGGACTGTGCATGCACGCGCGTGCATGATGCACGCACGCGCCCATAAGGTGCGCGCAGGCCCACGCGGCGCGGGAGGAAGCGAACCGGCAGCGAGGTAAGTTAGAACCCACCCCTGGAGTACATAACTGTAGAAGTGAGCCTGATGTTTTGACATTTAACTCTGTGATTCTGTAAGCGATTAGGAGAAAATAAATTGGCTATTTAAGGGCTTTTTCATACTTGGAGTTAATTTTTCTAATCATTCCAAATTTTTAGATTTTTGCTACTGAATAAATATAGAATACTTTCTTATGTATTTCCATTCATTCAGTTTCTGGCAGAAATGTTTGGGAAAGAAGTGTTACAGGTAATCTCAACTTACAACCATTTGTTTAAGTGACCATTTGAAGTGAAAATGCCACTAAAAAAATAATTTATGACTGTTTTTCACACAACTGTTGCAGCATCCTCATGGTCACATGGTCAAAATTCAGATGCTTGACAACTGGCATGTATTTATGACAGTTGCAGTGTCCTGGGATCATGTGATCACCTTTTGTGACCTTCTGACAAGCAAAGTCTATGGGGAAGCCAGATTCACTTAACAACCCTGTTACTAACTTAGCAACTGTGGCAAGAAAGTTCATAAAATGGGGCAAAACTCACTCAACAACTGTCTTGTTT
Source organism: Thermophis baileyi (assembly GCA_003457575.1). Classification (NCBI taxonomy): domain Eukaryota; kingdom Metazoa; phylum Chordata; class Lepidosauria; order Squamata; family Dipsadidae; genus Thermophis; species Thermophis baileyi. The sequence goes on along the minus strand of QLTV01000769.1, from coordinate 3,005,237 downwards.
GGCAGCAGAAATTTTGGGCTTAATTGTGGTTGTAAGTTGAAGACAAACTGTATCTTTGTTTTATGTCATGAGAAATTTGATGCTTAGCATACCAAAACTATTTCCATAATTTCTCATTTGAGATGATTTCTTCCATATCACCAGTCAATGACAGTCCTGGACAAGATCCCCTGCTCTGATGACCAGGAAATCTCCAGAGCATTCAGGAATCCCTTGGATTCCATAAGTCTCAGAGGAAGATGATTCAAATGAATGTTTATGGCAAGGGTTTGCTACTACCAGTCTAAATGAGAAAGTGATCTGCCAGAGAGAAAATGGTCATTAAACCAGGGCCGTCTTAACAGCATTATGGGCCATGGGCAAAGCAGTGTACTGGGGCCCCTACGACAACTACTCACAGGAATAAAAATGTAAATGGTCGATAAAATTAAACATATATTTATTTTATTGGCACTTCCAACAAAATCGGTGTTGAAACATTAAAAACGTGCGGTGCAGAAACAACTAATCAACATGATAAACATTTGAACAATACACGAGGCTTGAAAAACACAATAATACTCAGTAAGCCATATAGTTGCTGTATTTATATGATAAAAGGTGCATTGAAGGGTTAACATACACAGATTAGTATGGGGCCCCTATGCTCGTGGGGCCCACGGGCAAGTGCCCATCAGGCCCATGCGTTAAGACAGCCCTGCATTAAACCCTTTCATAAACCAGACATTTTCTGCCTAGTTGCAATAATTAGATTCCAGGAGTAATCCGCCATACTGTATATTAATGATGAACTGAATGACACTTACGGTGTCATGGTGATCACGAAGCCTGAATTATCATGGGAGCTTCAGTGTGGTTTTTGAAGTCTCTCAGGATTATTCTAATATGGAAAGAAAGAACCGACAAGCTTTTCTAAGAATCTTGCTATTTTCTGTTGTAAAACATAAACCTTAATAATGTTTTCAAACTTCTTATATTAACATCATACATTTTAGTTTTAGTTTTTACAAAAACCCAATGCTGTGTAGTGTCATGATTTGCTTTAATGAATTATCAGCTTCACAATTTCTTTATGCTTCCCTATGGAACTGCAGCAATTAAAAAGTTGTGCTAATTTGGTTTCTCAGTAAAGGGGTTATTGGAAGGAGTCAAATCTCTGCATTAGGTTCTACCAGCAACAAACAAATCACCTTCATTGATTGCACAACCAGAGGGTATTTTTATAGCTGTACTTGGGGAATCTGTGATTAAACTGCATCTTTATTTTTATAAATTATATTTCTGAAGTGGCTGAATGAGTTTCTTTAGACATGTCCTTGATAATTTTTAATGCAGGAATTAAATAATTAAAATAGAATATGTTTTATGCTATACACCTCAGTTCCAACATATTAATTAGACATCTTCATTGTACCCTCAAGAAATAGTAAAACATGAATGAAAGTATACTAATTTTAGTCCTCAATTAATGGCCATTTGTTTAGCAACTGTTCAAAGTTGTGACATTGCTAAATAAGTAGTATTTATCCCTGAATTTGCAGTTTAGCACCTCTTCCCCAGCCCGCACACACTCACATGGCCCCACAACAAACCCTCCTCAGCCTGTATGCACTCACAACAGCACTTCCCCATCTCACTCCTAACACCTACTTTCTGGCCTGCTTATGAGCCACCTCGGACTTGGAACTTCCAGCCATCTTCCCCATTGACTTTTTTTTTAATTGCAAGCCAACAGGAAGTTGCAGCCAAGTGAGGTCCATGCTTAATGACTCACAATTTTTCACAATTTTCTTTTAGCAATGGCAATGGGGACTGCTGAGATTGGCATCACTAAGTAATGTGGTCATGTGATATCGTACTTTATGGCCACATCATTTAGTGATGGAAATTCTGTCCCAATTATACTTGTTGAGTGAGAACTACCCATAAACCAAATCCTTAATCCAATAAAAGAGTGAAATTATTTGAAAAGATTTGGGAACTATTCAAATCAAACATTTCTGAATCTGCATTGTCCCTATAAACTGTATTAATGATTTAGAGAAGCACAGGTAATCTGTCTCTAACAATGATAACATTTCTCTTAGATACAAATATAAAGTTTCTTTCAGTTGGTCCCACTTCTGGTGACTTCATGGACATTGCTTTTGTTCGCTACCGTACAAAAATGAGATTTTTCTAGGAGATTTCTAATCTCTTTATGAAAAGAGTTGGCAATGTATTTAGCCCTTGGGCAATACTGTGCAGTTTCAGACCTTGGCTGTAGTCTTTTAAAAAAATTATTGAAATCCTGAAATTATTGAAATTTCAGGAGATTTGATTTCAGGAGATTTGAGAATCTCATTCGGTGATCTTGTAGGAACACATTTAATTTCACCTAGGGATGTTCTAAAGGGCAGATAGATGGATAGACAGAGATAAATTTAATTCATAGCTGGAAATGTTTGTTTTTAGACTGAGGATATATTGTCAATATGCTCTGTATACTCAGATTATTATACCCACATATACTGGTAACTATTATTTGATTGGTTTGCATATTGATTCATTTTATTTCATTTCATTTATGTCTTTTCTTTCACAGAATGATGTCATTTATTTATTTTTCTTGTTCTTTGTCTCCACATCCATCCAGCTTTAAGACAAGTTGAACTGAGAAAAGAATTGGTTCGCAATCAGTACATGGTTTCTGTCTGAATGGAGATAGGGAAGCTTTTGTACACATTGCATCTCTGTAATGGGAAAAGCTTCACTTAATGAATTTGAGACTGTCACATCCCTGTTAAAAAGCTTAGGGACTCAACAAGCCTTAACAATATATGACAGCATTGACTAAGTGTTTAGCCTGAAGATTTTTATAAATGATTGCACAGAAGAGTGATTTTTTTTATACATCATCATTGTACTGACCAAACTATACAAACCCAGCAAAGATTCACAAGGTAAAAAATTAACCTTCCCTGTTGTATAATATTCAGGATGTGCAATTGATGAGTAATTGTGAAATAGCACCAGAAAGACATTAATTTTGAATAAGGAAACATGTTCCATAGAACTGTCCTTTTATGGAAAATATATTGAAATATATTGTATTTTAAAACTAAATCTAAAAATAATGCTTACTGATGTAAGTTCAAAAATCTTGGTAAAATGAATTTATTTGTGTCTAAAATTATAACTGGAAAGCATTGCTATTAATTTTTTCTTCTGGTCTTTTTTTAAAAAAAAAACCCAAAACCAAGCCTGAAAAACTAGGCAGTTTTACCTTTTACAGAAGTGCCACACATTTAACCAGAAACAACAAAAACATAAAACATCCACTCTCAGTTTCCATGGCAATTGTGTATAACTTTCAATACCATCATTTTACATTTACTTTCTTAATCTATCCTACTTGTAACCAATTACTGAAATATCTAAAACATAAATATTTACTCTCATTTGAAACGTTGTACTTATCTGATCTTGTCACTGTAGCTCTCAGCATTTTCTGTTGCTTTTGAGACTTAGTCTTTTTTAAACATTTCTTCAGGGCTTAGTTTAACGGAACTTGAGTTTCTGAGAAACATTTTGAGAAAAATGTTTTTATTTATTTATTTTCTTCTATGTGATCTAGAAGAGTAAATGTTTTGGTTTTCAATGATATGGACATTTTATTTAATGAATTATGGGGAATAGCTGTCTTTCCGTCATAGGGTTATTTTGAGATTATTAAAAGTGCTGTTCTAAGCTTAGAGTCCTGAAAATATAAAATAGAAATTGCTTTGTTTAATAAAAGTTGTTGATAGGGAAGCAGTTCTTTGGCAGGAGTTTTATGTCATTTCTTCAGAGCCAATGAAGGAAGAGAAGAAAGGCATTCTTGAAGGATAACCATACAGATAGTTACTGACATCAGTGTTAATTCTGTATACTTTTCAGAATTCATCTGAAAATTCCAATATTTTTGTTGCCCTGTGCTTGGATAATTCCAGCAGTAATTGGGGGAGAAGCTGTAGAAAATGATATTTGCTTTCACCTCTTTTTACAGTATCAAGTCAATGAAAATCACCTTTGGTGGAGCAGAGGGATTTCATCATCCTCTTCTTCAGCTGAAACACACACTAATCTGGGGGACCTTGGGTGAACCAACTTGTTTGTCTTTGCAAATAACATTTGGCAAGAGCTGGGACTTTTTCTTTTTCCTTTTCATATGATTGTTGTTTGGCTTTACGGGATTTTTTTTAGGGATATAATGGAAGAGTGGACTACAGTTTGACATCAAAACATCAAAATACTAACTGGTGGGACATTATGTTGAGAACTTGGCCATTGCAATGAAAAGGGGGTATACTGGTAGCTCTGATTTCTTGCAAGGAAATCTAACAAGGAAGTCCAGATGGAAACTGCCACTCTAATGCTTTTTGAAGGCAAGGTACTTAAGAAGACAGTGGTTGATCATGGGGCCCGGGGGAGAGGGAAAGCAGGGAATTCCCTCTTGAATGTCTCAGTGACTTTTGATAGGTTTGAGCAGGCTATTCAGCTGAGCCAACTACCTGGTTTAGGGGGGAAAAAAACTTCTTCAGTAATTCTGCAGCCATCTCCTGTGTCATCTCCACAAGGTGACTTCAAGGAACTTCTCTTGGTTCTAAGGCCAAGATTTTGTGGTTGTGCAAGGGATTCATTATTTTCATGGCTGTATATGTAGTCTTTGACTTATGACCACAACTGAGCTCAAAATTTCTGTTGCTAAGCAAGAAGTTAACTGAGTTTTGCCCCATTTTACAACTTCTCTTGCCATAGTTGTTAAGTGAATCATTGCAGTTGTTAATGGTTGTTGTGAATGTGGCTTCCCCATTGACTTTACTTGTCAGAAGGACACAAAAGGTGATTACATGACCCTGGGACATTGCAACCATCATAAATATGAACCAGTTGCCAAGCATTCGAATTTTGATCACGAACATGGGGATGCTGAAGTGGTCACAACTGTGAAAAACAACCATAAGTCACTTTTTTCAGTGCTGTTGTAACTGAATGGTCATTAAATGAACTGTTGTAAGTCAAGGAATACCTGTAGCTTACTGCCTGTACAAAAATGCTGAGTGAGCTCATCAGGAGATTTAGGATTGGGTGCTACTAATATGAATTATATCAGACTAATTCAGTTTAGTAGCCTTCACTTTTTGATAACGGGGGATATAAGATGAAGGCCACTAAAATGAAAACTAGCAAAATGGTTTGAGAATTGGATGTAATACTGGTATAGCACTACAGGAGGACAATTGTGTTAGTCTATGATGGCTATTCTATGCAGCTCATGAAAGCTTCTGCCTTTTAATAAAATTTGTTAGTTGGAAAAAGTGCTACCAAACTCCTAATTTTAAGGTGTAACATATATAATAAAAGGGATATTACATATTATATTCCAGATTGAAGTCCCATGATCCTAGTCTAGTTTAGGTATATATTTAAATTCAGAGGGCTGCCCTTCAACATTATGACTCTGGGCAGCTAATAACAGTTCAAAACACATATAACAACAACACATAAATACATAATTGGCAGCCACAATAAACACACAAACACACACATCCCAATGCTATCAGTACAACCATTCCCACAGGCTCTGTCATACGTCTCTCTATAACTAATGATACCCTCATGACTGGTATCCCAGACTTGTGTCCTATATTCTGTTTTATTGGCTCAGATGTAGACAAATATAGACTGCATTTATTCAAAAATGTATATTCCAGATTGTATAATCAATAGTTTTCATAGGAATAGTCATGCTTGTTGCAAAAGAACAGGTATTTTTTTTAATCACTGTAAAGATTAGCAAATCTGCTAGCCATTAAGGCACACAAATAACTATCTATCATAGAACTCAGCTGTTCATTAATAGGAAGCATTAGGTCTGAAGACTTCAGAAGTATACAGGCTATAATATATATGTTTATTTCACACAATAATGATAATATTTAAATGCTAACTTTTTATATACAGTATACATATTTGGCAGTAACTAATATTAATCCATTTCCAGGTACCTTGTTCTACCTTTTCTAAGTTCATATGAACCTAAGAGTTGTCCACATTTTAATTTGATTTATGCTATCTTTAGCCCCATAATAAATATAAGATTATTTATTTAACTTATTTCTAGGCACTAGGGAAGGGACAATGTATGATTAGATTAAAACAACCTAGTGGCATGTTTATTTAATTTCCATACTAAATACTCCCAGAAGTATAGAAATTTAATCTCTGGATTTGGTTGGGGTAGCTAGATGTTATTTTAATTAAGTATATTTCGTAAGTTCATAAATGAACTTAGTCAATTACATTTATGAATTGTGCCTGCAGTGACAAACCTCTACTTTATTCCTTTTGGAATCTTGTATGTGGGACAAGTTTTTGCCAAAAGTTTTAGACTTGTAAGAGAAGGTCTTATAACTAATCAATGCTATATGTTGGCAGATTTTAATACAATGAAGTAAGTTCTGGAAGAAAATGTCAACATATTGGTGTTGTTAGAGGAATTTCTATTCCAGATTTAATGAGAAGAAAATATGCCAGATGCATCTCATTAAATGCTTACTGCTATATTTGCACTTTTGATTAATTCTAAATATTGAAATATAACTGATGAGGTATGAATTTAAATCCTTTTCTTTAAAAACTAAAGATTTAGAGAAATGCCAATGAAATGCAAATTGAATGGATAGCTTTATTATTTTTCATTGTACTGTAGTCAGTAAGAACTCAGGGGTAATATTTGCTTTTCCAACTTCATAAATTGACAACAAAAGAAATTGGGGTTTGAGAATAAGCTGTTCTTAATACAATGCTATTTTAGATGCAGCAGTTCTACTACTACTGTTTTCCACATAAGAAATCTTGCATTCCTATTGCAATTTTAAAGATAAAGGGATTTAAATTTATCAACTGTGATTTATAAGCTAAACTGAAATTGTGCAATGTATAGAAAACAAAATTGCAGCCAGTAGATCATAAGAAAAATGCATATAGTTTATTATATTTTTGGTTAATTACTAAAGAAAGTATTTCAATCATACACCTTTTAATTTTATTAAAGTGATTTATTCTTAGGAAATAGAGTACTTATTTTTTGTGTCTGAAATTTTTGGGACAAAAGTTACTATTTTGCTTTCAGGTAATGCTCATAATTTTTGCAAGCTGTAAATTAGAATTAAAAATTACAAAAAAATAATAATTCCCCTAATATATAGTTATTAGAAATAAATTACACATACAACATTGATGTCGTATGGATGCTAAAATGTGAAATATTTTTCTGACAGACATAAATACAGTTTTGCTTATAATACTGATTTCTTTGCAATTGTAATACTACAACTTTAAAAGAAAACTGGAAGAATGTGCTATATACAATTTAAAAAACAAGGATATTCAAAGAGGTCTTTAAGAGGAAAAATAGTAGACTTCCGATTGATGTCACGGCACTTTTCAGACACAGGAGAACGGAGCTCCGTCCTCTGTGCTGAATTCTTCCTGTTTGTGGGCTCCGTGAGGGGCCAAAGCCACCCTGGAGGGGTGGTGAAGCAAAGATTCTCAGGCATTCTGAGAAACTACCAGACCGGAAGTGAGGGGCATGGGAGAGAAAAATAATAAATCTTTAAATATACAGAAAATTGGACTCTTAAATTGGGAAGAAGTGGTACTGGGAAGGCATTTTGAAATGCTGGAATCATTTACTTACCAAACTTATTTTGCTTTCATGATCGTTCTATAACCAAAAGAACATTTGACTAGTGGCAATATTGAAATCTAAGCTGAGAGTGCCACCTGCTGACGAAAGGAAAAATTACAAGCCCGGAGGACCTGCAGGAAAATGCCTATTGGATTATTTTTAATTATTCTATGATTACTGGAGACCTTGATATGATAATAAGGAAGTTTTCTTTCAACTAAAGGGACCCCTGAATGATAGGCTAGAAGATTACACCTATAAAGGGGATGCAAAGAGGTTTTTGATAACTTGTGGGTTTATTTAAATGGAATTGATTGTTTATCTACTGGATATAAAGAACTGGGACTAGTGTACTCCCTGAAGGACAACTTAAGACTGGACTGTTGGACAAAAGTTGAATCTTTTTAAAAAAAATAAAACAAGATACTTTATAAGGCAAAAATGGGTGGAATTTCAAAGGAGATGGCGTTACTCTTTCAAAGCACAAAAGACACCATGGAGAAAGCATTTAAGGAGATCATGGAAAAAAAATGGAAAATACCATACGAGGGATGATGAGTAAAGAACAAGACGCCCAGGAAAGGGAGGAGTCAGCAGAAGAAATGAAGGAAAAAGACAAAGAGGAGATAACAATGGAAATTTATACACATATATATATTTATTATATTTGTATGCCGCCCAACTCCCAAAGGACTCTGGGTGGCTTAACAACAAACAAAAAACATTAAAACATCATAAACACATTAAAAACATCCTAATCAATAATAAAACATTAAAAACATTAAACATTAAAACAATTTAAAATTCACGCATATCCCATCATGGCCGGATCTCGCAGATTACAACCGCGAGATCGCGGCCTCAGGCCTGCCGGAAAAGCCAGGTCTTCACTGCTTTCCGGAAGGCCAGCAGGGTGGGGGTGGGCCGGATCTCAGGAGGTAACTGGTTCCAGAGGGCCAGGGCAGCCACAGACGGAGGATTGGTGTAATGTGGGTGTACCTAGGTGCACCCACGACAGCCCGCGTAGTTGCATTCTGGACCAACTGTAGTCTCCAAACATAATAGTGATTGATGAATTAAACCAGGGTGAAAGTGTATTAAGAGAGTTGGAAGATATGTTTGAAAAGGAGACAGGAACCTGGGCAGAAATTTTGGAAATTAGACACTGGAAGAGGGTAGAGGTGAGAGAAATATTTAGATTGAATAGCCAAGAAGCAGATTTTGATAGAAATAAAGAGTCAAGAGAGGAATTTGGGAGGCAAGTTAAAAAAAGCATAGCAACTAGAGTGTTGAAGCGGGCAAGAGATGATGGATAGATGAGTCTTTTTTTTTGTCGTTCTGATTTGCCTCTCCCTTTCTCCTCTCTCTCTCTCTTTCTCTCTCTCTCTATCTCTCTCTCTCTCTCTCTCTCTCTCTCTCTCTCTCTCTCTCTCTCTCTCTCTCTCTCTCTCTCTCAAAGCATAGTAATTAAAGTACTGAAGCGGACAAGATACGATGGATAGATGATTTCTCCTTTTTGTTTTGATTTGTTTTTCCTTCTCTCTTGTTTCTACTTTTTTTCTTTTCTTTTTTAGGTGGGTGACATGCTTAGAAATTAGATAGGATAGAAAAGAAAAGTCTTTTAATAAAGGGTGACAGGATTAAAAGCTAGAATAAGTGATAAAAATAAGAGAAGGGGGAATGCTAGTGTATACATTTTTATATAATAAAGTAAAAGTAACAAGGGGAAAGATGGAACAATTGAATAATGATAGATTGCAACATAATAAAAAATATAAGTTGATTGAATGTAATAATTATGATTAATTTTATTAGTTTTGCTTGTAATAGAATGTAAGACACCCAGGTGCCACACTGTTCACACATTGATTTGATATATTTGTAAAAAAATAAACTTGAAAGAAAAAAAGAGAGGAAAAATAGTAAATTCTATCAATGGAATTTATTGCCAGGATTACATGAAATTGTCTATCTAAGAATTTTAAATGATAGTTCCCCTGTATAGAAATCCCTCCCGAGAAATGTATTGTACTTCCATTCCTGTTGCCTTTAGGCATGCAAGGAAACAAGAGTGAAGTCAGTAGAAAAATGTCCCAAATTAGCAAATTACAACATGTAATAGATTAGAAATCCTCCACCTCAGTCAACATCTCCTGATTCTTAACAACCTCCTGAGTAGCAATAGCACTTAGACCATGGGTCCTCAAACTACGGCCCACGGGCCGGATACGGCCTGCTAAAGCCATTAATCCAGCCTGCGCAGGATCACGAGGCTGCCCCGCCACTCTAGCTTCCGTGCTCAATTGCTAGCTTTCTTTAGTTCAGAAGCAGCCACCTGGGGGAGGAGGAGTGGGTTTCTCCCTGAGTTTTTAAAAGTGAGGTTTTTCTTCCTACTCTACTGCAAGTGCAACTTTGGGAGCGTTGTTTCTCTGCGTGTGTTTATTAAGGTTGGTGAACATTTTGCTAAGGATCTTTCCCACTCTGGCTTCCGTGCTCAATTGCTAGCTTTCTTTAGTTCAGAAAAAGCCACGTGGGGGAGGAGGAGGCTGGGGAAGGGGTTTTTTGTTGTTGTTTCATTGCCTGTGTTCCGGGACCTAAATTGATTAGCTGTGTAATTACCAGAGTAAGCCTATTTAACTTAAAAAAATTTCTTTTCTTTCTCTGTCACCCCTCCAATTCTAAATGAAACTTGAGGTGGAACTGTTTTTTCTGATCAGTCCTCCTGATTTGGCCTCTTTTAGATTTAATCAGCATTAAGGTATTGCCTGTAACGTTTACTTTATATATAATATTTACCTTTTAAAGCAGATTGGTGTGTTTGTGTGAGAGAGCAAATCGGTGGGGGTTGTGTTTGGCTACAGACAATCACAATGGGGTTTATATAATTTGAAATCTGTTCATTTTAAATAAAGTAAGAAATGCAGATTAATATTGCTGGAAGTAGTAACAAAAGATAATTCCATAAATTAAATGCATCAGAAATCAATTTACAATACATAAGATAAGGATATATGGTGCATTCAGAGAAATTCAATGCTAATGGATTTTATAGTGATCCTCTTTCCCAAATCTTGGGTGTTTTAGTTGCAGTCTTAATTGGTGCAATTCTCAGTCTGGTTTATTGTGTGGTCTTCTGAAACATACAATCAGGAGTTATTTTGAAGGAAATCCTGTTTGTTTTATTCTTTTTTTAATGGCCTATTTTAAGAAGCCTGAAGCTGCTGTTGTACTGAAATTAGGCAAGTGGCAAGAAAGTATGTGCTCTTTTTCCCTTGGGGGGGGGTCTTAATAAATAAATAGATGTGCTTGGGTTCAGCAAGTACAACTTAGGAAGGACAAAGTCAAAATGGACTGCTAGACCACACCCACCCAGTCACATGGCCACCTAGCCACACCCACCTAGCCAGTCCGGCCCCCCAACAGTCTGAGGGACCGTGAATTGACCCCCTGTTTAAAAAGTTTGAAGACCCCTGGGTTACAGGAAATGGGCATGGCTAGTCTAGTGAAGAGAAGGACCAGGGGAGACATGATAGCCGTGTTCCAATATTTGAAGGGCTGCCAGAGAGAGGAGGGGCTCAAGCTATTTTGCAAAGCAACTG
>QLTV01000769.1:2968566-2982525 GCA_003457575.1 Thermophis baileyi | reverse complement strand
GACCCCTCCCATTTACAAATGTGGTCTCAAATCCTTGTCTAAACTAGAGACACTCAGCAAATTATGCTCCATTTCAGGCACACATAATACATCATTAAACCTCGTTTCCAGATATGGAATTTGCACACTGCCTCTTCCAAAGACCTTAGCCTTCTGGCCATTTGCCAAGGCTACTGCATCTCAAGCAGCTGTAACCAACCTGTAAAACAATTTAGAATTGTTAACAATTGTTTGACTTGCCCCACTGTCTATTAACCATTTGTCTCTGCTATTGCAATAACCAACTTTTGCAACAGCTATTTGTCCATCAGTGGATTGTCCTCCTTGCAAATAATTTCTTCTTTGCAAACAGCTTTTTCTTTGCAAACAGTCCTTCTTTAAATGTGAAGCTTCACCACAAACGAAGCAACGCCTCCTCTTGCTGGGCTGTAATCTGATCCCTTCTGCTGCTTTTCTCTTAGCAGACTTTCAGTCTATGGAAATTTCCATTGTTCTCTCTCTGCTCCTTGGGCCCCCACCTCAGGAATTTCTCCTCATGGCTCTTTCTATAATGGCGTTTGTTCTCTTCTGCAATCAAACATGCCTTTAAAACTTCCAAACGCAAGTCCTGCTCTGATTTGCATTCAAACACTGCAGAAACAATGTCCCACGTTTCATCAAGGCTGTTTAACACCAACAACACCTTCTGGGACTCAGGAATATTCATTCCACGCTGTTCCAATTCCACAAACAGAGTTTGCATTTGCAATAAATGTCTTTCCACAGATTCACCTGGTTGCAGACAGGCTCTGTATAATTTTCTTGATAATTGCACAATATTGCATGCAGACACACTCACATGCACAGCTCTTAATTTCAACCAGACCTCATTTGCAGTCTTTAAATCAACTACATTGATAAACTGTTTATCTTCTAAACTCAAGATGATATAAGCCATTGCTTTGTCATGCTTTCTTTGCTCTGCAGCTTCTAAAACTCCCTGTGGTTGAATAATAACCAAATCCCACAGCTCCTTTGCCTCAGGAAACATTCCATCTTTGCAGCCCAAATTATATAGTTCTTCTGCCCCAAACGAGGCACAGAGCACTCCTTAAATTCAACAGCAGCCATCCTGCAATCTCTGCCTTGTTTCTCTTTCCAAACACAGGCAGTCTCTTCAGCTTAAATTACAATGCAGTCTTCAGTGTGCTCTGGGCCCATAACCTATCAGAGTTTGTTGCGTAAAAATCAAAACCAGAAGCATACACAGATGACTGATTCAGCTGGATTCAATAACTTCTTTATAAACATAGTAATATATATACAATACCACAAGTAGATTATTTCTTCAAGTAAACACAAGTAGGAGTTAGTTTCATTTCAGCAGAGCAGACAAGCACAGAGAGGGCAGAGGACAGAGTGGAGAGTGGAACACTGAGCCACACCCAGCCTTAAGCTAAGTTTTCAGTTTCGATTCTCTGCACAGACTCAGATGTGGTTAGCTCCCATTGGCTGATTCAGTTGCTATGCCTATTCATTGGCTAACCTTGTTAACATGGCTCTCCAAGTCATGAATATTCTAACAGTGAGTTCAAAATAAAAGGAATACAAAAGAAAGAGTGTCCACTAAATGAGGACAGAAAAAATATTAAGAGGTAACAAGGAAAAGACAAAGCTACTTAAAACCTACTTTGTTCAGCATTCACTAATAGAATTTGAGTTCTATCAGGTCATTGTGAAGAGCAGGAATGAATAGCAGGATTGCAGCTGGTGCTTGGTAAAATAACTGTTGAATAAATAGAGACCTTGGATGAGTCCAAATCACAGCCAGTTGGATTGAACTTGTTCATTGTTTGGATATCCATTATTCTGAATTATCAAATGACTGGAAGAAAGGTAATATTATCCCGATCTTTTGCAAGAGCAAAAAGAAGGCCCCTGTGTAGTCAGTCTGATATCAATACCTGGAAAGGTTCCAGAGCAAATCATATACCAATCTGTAAGCATTTTAATAGCAATACAGCAATTACTGGAAGTCAACATAGATTTATCTAGAGTAAATATCATCAAGCTAATCTTATTTTTTAAAAATTAACAATGTCCTTAGTAGTTTGTGGGTGTGTTGAGGATACAATATTCTACAATTTCAACAAAGTATTTGACAAAAACTCAATGGTATATTATTTACAAAACTAGTTAAATAAAGTCTGGGTGGTGTATTGGATCTACAGCTGGCTTGAAAACTATAGTCAAAGTCCTTGTATCCAGAACATACTTAAGTAGTTTAAGGTGTTGTGGGAATAGAAAAGGGGTTAAAATTAATCCAGAATAGGTCCAATTATGCTATGGTTAAAGACTTTATCAGACATGCTCTGTTGACCGACTTTGCATATCTAGTCCTCCAAGAAAAAAAGAGTTAGAACGAAAGAGTAGCAGCCTTCTCCATTACAGTATTCACTGTCAATTTGTCTTATTTCTCTAGAATTTGGGGAGAAAGCAAAATAATAAAGATGTTCAAAATTCATTCCTTTTAGAATAGAATGGAGAATGTGACAGAGAAATGAGGAGTGTTCCATATATCTCCTACAGTAGACCAATCTAAAACTCCTTGCTTCTTTAGGGAGATAGTTTGGCAGATTCCAAAAGTAAATAATCTGAAATAGAAGTAGATCAGAATATCCCAGATTTGATATTCTGGATCAAACAGCAGGTTTCGTATATGCCTACAAAATTATCTTCATGGATTAACCAAATGGACTGAGAATAAGTTTAGGAGACTGTTTACTTTTTGTGAGGAATCACAGTTGGAACAGAATGTTCATTTATATAGACCAAATACTAGTCAATAGAATGAATGCATGTTTTGTCAAGTTCAATATAGTATTCCAGTAATACAATACTATATCATTACAAAATAAATGAAGGGAATATTATTTCAGCTTCTGAGCAGGTTATATGATAATCACTTATGGACTTACAAAGAATAATTAGGTTTTCAGACTAGTTCTGGAATCCTCATTTCTAATTTAAGATTTAACACTTTTCTCAGAGTCAGAGGTGTAAACTGTAACTTTGAAAACAGAATTTCATTAACATGATTATATTTTAGATTCATTAGGAAAAAATAGTTAATGCAAGAAATATTTTTTCCAGACATAATTATACAAGTACAAAAATGCCTAAATAAATGGCTTGCTTATTTTATCATTTCATGTATGGTATGGAAGAAAAGTTTCTTTTCTTAGCTGTCTGAAAGTCAGCCTCAAAAGACCCAATGGATTTAGTATGTCTATAAGTCACATTAATTTCTTTCTGCTCTTTTAATACCTTGAGGTACTTGTTCTACTTTCAAGAAAATTGCCCCTACCCAATCAATAAAAGTATAAACAGAGAATATGAATCTTTCAGAATCGATGGTGCATATAATTACATGAGTGATGGCTGAAAAGTTTGGTCAGGGAAAACAATACAGATAAACTCAAAATCTTTACAAACTAGAAGAAAAACATGCACACTTACCCATGCTTTTTATATTTATGAGGCAATATCAAGGTTAGATATTATATACCGGTAGATAGATTAAAAATGAAGTTTAATCCATTTCTACAAGCACTAAGAAATTTCTGATGGGCAAAATATTAATTTGATACAAAATGAGTATATGTGAATCCCCCTGGGTGATTGTTCACATTTTATTATGAGGTTTCAACTACCAATCTTTAAGAGACATTGGTGGCAAGTGATATAGCTTGAAAATAACTCAGTGTGGAAACCGTGGATTTGATATAATTGCAGTCTTTGATAAGACATTTCTTTGACAAATCTCCAGTAAAGTTTCTCAGATGCTTTATCAAAGAGACAGCTCAATGAAATATTGAATTTGTGCAGTGACCATCAGCTTCAGATGTTTCAAAAAGTGCCAATAAGTACTGTAACTTTTTAAAAAAACTTGGCATTTCTACTGCCTGATCTTCCAGTATGATGGCTGAAATGGAATTTATACAAACTGTTCACATTCTCCCATACACTTTCTGATTTGAACATTAAGGTAGAAATGCAAAAGGTGAAACATAATACCCTCCTTTGCTAATGCCGCTTGCAATGCCTGAAGCCATGTGTCTGATCTTGGTGCCTTCTGACATAATTTAATTCATCTCCTCTTCTCCTCATCAACCTATTTATCCTGGTCAGAAGATATTCACAATATCAGGATAGTTTTAAGTATAACAATGTTTCAATGTTTCTAGTACAAATTTACTCATCCAGATATTCATTTATTGTATGCAAGATATTTTGGATAAGCAAATTTACCAATAATCTGGACAGCAATCTAGGATATCGCTAACATGCTTTTTAAAGTTATTCTAAATTCTAGAAATATGCAATGTTTTGAAAAAAATGTTGTTTGAAACAAATATTGGTACACATATAACTCCTATCAGTAACTCTTAAATCAAATGCACCTTTTCTAAGGATTGTATACTAGAGGGCACTTTTGCAAGTTACAGATTCTTTAGGGAATTGCCAGCAGGTGCTATCTGATTGCCCATTCATTCCAAGGCACCTTTCTGCCTTTGAATCCAAAGAATTGCATAACTATTACATTTTGTCTGTATCAATATATTATTTTATGTTCTATCAATGTTTTTGCATTTTTTAACATTCAGGAAATCCACATTCATTGTTCACTTATTTATTCGTCTCAATTTTCTTTAATATGCTGAAATGAATGAACCACAAATAATTTTGTACTCAGTTTTCCCTAATGTATCCATTTTAAAACACCATGGCCTTAATATATTCTTCTTTGTGAAAACATTGAGCTAAATATAACAGATGCTAGCAGATTCTGTTCACTGCTGCATGTCTGTGCTATGAAGAATTGCTTTTATTAAATTGTCCCATCCTGCTCTGTTGAAATCATTTGCAAATGTCTTTTACATCAGAATACAAACAAATGCTCAATCTGTAAAACAATGTTTACTCTGACCACCCAAAAAAGTAAATATCACAATTGGAAAATGAAAGGGAAAGCAGAATTCAATTAGATACACATAATCCATGGCAATTGCATGGAGAGGACGATCACTATCTAAGGATCTCGTCAAGATAGCATAACCCAGAAACAATATTATTTGACTACCTCACCAAAAGATCTTTATATTAGGTCTACATAAATAAAGATCTGCCATTTTAAGAGCTATTGTTTTTCTCATTTTGATCTTTGTGTTCATGGTGAACAAGAAGACTATGAAACACTTTTGGCCACCTGCCCATTGTTCTTCGGTGCTATTCAGCAAACTTACGGCTTTTCTGTTGGTGCTAATCCACCAACAAATCAATCAGTTTTGCTAATCTCAATTATCTGCCAGGAAGGGGTTAAAATATTGTCTGCTGGCTCCTCTGTCTCTTTTGTTTGGGTCTGATTGTTCTGCCCAGGCTTATTGCCTTCTAACAGTGCTACCCCTTCAAGGTTCAACCTCACTGACATTTTCCTAGGTACCCTTAAACGCTTTTCCAATACTAGAGTGGGACAGGTTTCCATTCCAGCATGGTGAATGATATTTCTACTTCTTGCCATCTTTGCTCATGGTCTCCATTGCAGTTCAGTTACTTTCATTACCATCCATCTTCTCTGTTTCCTTCCATCCTTGTCCCCTAAACTTCTTCAGCTTCTGTTAATGGACAGGTGGCTATATGCCAAACGATAGGCCACCAAAAGGAAGTGGTGTGCTCAAAGGTGGGGCCACTTTAAAAATCTCAAGGAAGGGGATGGCAAGCCATTTCCTCCTTCCATACATCTTGCTACCTTTTTTAAGGCTGAAGAACCCTTTTTATCCTTAATTTATGCTCTTTCTCATTTTTTAAACACTTTTCTTTCTTAAAAACAAAATGTCTTTGCAATATTGGGTTTTTAAAAAATCTATTGCTACATGTTATTTTCCTCCTTAGTGGATTACCCTAAACTTGTAGAGCTGGATAGATAAATGACAATATATAATAAGCTTATTACTATCTTTCATTTGCTGTAACTAAACAAGATGGTGGCAGTCTATTATAACAATCAATTCTATAGGTATACTTATATTGTTTCTATAGTCCATTTTAAGGTGTAAACATCCTTCTCAATAGTTTTGTATTGTTTATCTATAGGTATTAGTTTCCTGGAAAGACAAATTACTGGGTAAACCCCTCAATCATGCATAGAATAAGGAAGTATATGAGAATTGGTCATCCTATTTTCCCACAGTGAATGAAAACCAACATAGTAGAAAATATATTGGTTATAAAAACCAAGGGCAGATAGAAAGGGCAAGTGACAATTATATAGACAGGAAGAAAAACAAAACACAAGAAGATTTTAACACTGTTTTATATATTGTACATGGCTAGTTCTTGAATCATGGTAGTTGCTGAAATTCTTTTCTTATAGTTCCTATTTTTTGCAGAATTACTTTTTCTGTATTTTTTTGTGACCTTACCTAAGTGGTTTATTCCTGCTTATGTTCTGAAGACTGACAATGGCATCTAATCCTAAATCAGAGGCAGGTATTTGAAGAACAAAGAGCCATTGAAAATTACGTCCCTTCAAACCTGGACAGCTTTTTTAAAATCATGAAATGCCATCTGACAGTATGGAGTTCACTGAACATGTTTAGGTTCCTTTTTTCTTTTAAAAAATCAAGTCTATAAGGAGTTGAGCTGTGATGGAACAGTGAACAATATAATGACTCCAATATACTACCAATCCTAGGAATGACTTTGTTTTTGTCGAATACAACCTAATTTTACCTGTTTTGATTTTATCTGGTTTCCCCTACCGGTAGATATTTCATTGTTTAAACCCAACGTAATGCTTGGTTGGATTTATAGTGATCTATTTTGCAGTTTGGTTAGGACTTTTCCTGAGTGTCTTAAATGACCTTCCCTGTTATGCTACATATGATAATGTCATCTGAAGAGGCCTCATACCATTTCCTTCAACCTCGCAATATTGTACCGTTAACTTTGGTAAGAACTTCATGTAAACCAAAGGGCATTTTGATAAACTGCAAGAGTCTGGAGAATGACAAAGATGGTATTTTCTCTGGGTATATTTAATATAAATAATATAAATAATGTTGGCAAAGTCCAGTGTAGATAGATATTGCATTTTATTTAATAAATCATAAAGTTCTCAATTCTTGCTGTGAGCTAAATATCAGGCTGGGCAATTTAGTAGCATGCAGAATCTGATTTTGCTGCTGTATTTTGGTATAAAGCTATGGACACCATTTACTTGCATGAAGATTTGTTTGTTTGTTTGTTTATATTTGGATGTCACCCGACTCTAATCAACTCTGGGGAGCTCACAGCAACAAAATTATTTGGAAAACAGCAAAATACACACACACACACACACACACACACAAATCAAGCAAGTACAAAAATGATCAGAAAATGGAAATCCAATAACAAGGCAAACATAAGACATCACAATCGCATGTATCCTCCCCAAGGTCTGGATAAATAGGCAGGTCTTTAAGGATTTTCACAATGTCAGGATGGGAGCCATACAAATCTCATGATAGCTGTTTGTAATCTTTTTGGCACATGACAATGCTCTATACTAATTGATTTTGCAATTCTAGTATCAGCTTTGTGTTTTACTAATGGTGTAAACTGTCATCATTATAGTAAATTGTCTAAAGTGCTTCTAAAAATATTTTAGGTTCTCCTAAAAAAGAGTAGATCTTTGTTAAATTGTACCTCTTTGACATTTTGAATTCCTGGTTTTCATGTGCTTGATTTACTAGTTCTTGATTGGCTTTGCTGAGGACCATATGGGTGGAATTATGGCTTCTGGAATAGAATTTCCTCAATACGTCGGCAGAGAAGACATTTTCTTTGTCTGTTTCCAGATCATCTTGATAGTTCAGTTGATCAGCTTCTTCTTCTTTTTTGTAATAATTTTTTAAATTTTATTTTATAATATAAAAATTCCATTTTCAATTTAAACAATGTGTTGTCAGAGTGCATATACATACATACATCTATATATCCTTTCAAATCTAATTATATTCATTTAATAATATTTTTAACCTTTTTTAACATCTTCCATTATAATATTAATTATCCAACTGTCAAATCAACCAAAACATTTATTCTTCTGTTTACTTTCTCATATTTTCCATGTTCCAGTTTTGCTACAAAAATCATCTTTCCCTTCTTTTCTCTTCCCTCTCCTCTCCTCCTCTCCCTACTTCCCTCCTCTTCTCCTCTCTTTCTCCTTTCTCTCCTTCTCCACTTCCATCCCTTCCCTTTCTTTCCCTCTCTTCTTTCCCCTCTCTACCTCCTTCTTCCTTCTTCCTTCATCCTCTCTTCTTTTTTCAACATTTCTCCTCTCCTCTCCCCTACTTCCCTCCAATCCCCTCCACTCCTCCATCTTCCCACTTTCCTTCCCATTGTTGCATTCAATTACTTATCACCTGTAATTTATTTCTCAATATGCAATTCTCAATAAGAAACAGATTTAATATTATAAATAATATTGATGATATTAATCATCCTCATTCCTTTCAGCTTTATTTAATTTTATATTACTTCTTTTTTCCAAAATTTATCTTCTTTCCCCCCTTCATCATAACTATATTATGAACAAGATGTTGCCCCAATCTCTTCTTTGATTTCAACCATTATATTTCTTTTCTTTATTTTTATCTTTACTCATTTTATTTTTATACAAACAATATCACTACAAGCCCTTAAATTCTCATCTCTTGCTATATTAACCACTGATAAAAATATCTTTCAGGGTCCTGTTGCTAATTTTCACACTTCATATTTATATCTTTTCTTCTTTATCTTATACATCTGTATTTCTATTTTAGTAAGGACAATATAGTTTATATGAGAACCATTTAAGATGGTTAGTTAAACACAATTAATAACATTAATACATTTAACTCTTCTAATATATATATTCTTCATCACCTCTTAAATCATCATTAGAAGTAAGCCATATTACTAGTTTTCATCTTTCATCTTTTTATCTTTTTCTTCTTAGCTTAAATATCATCTTTATCTTTATATTATTATTAATATGACCTTGTATTCCAATCTTATATGAGAACCATTTAAAATAGTTAATCACATTAATAAATTAATCACATTAATACAATTCAATCTACCAAAGTACCTCTTCAACAATTCTCTTTTGGTCTCTCGAAAATTCCATCTCTCAGTAACTTTCTCCTTTTCCCCCCTTCTCTTAGCTTCTTTTTTTCCCTTTCTTTTATTTCTATATCTATACTTCCTTTTTTTCTGAATTTTGTTACTACCTTTTAAGTATATTATTTGATTAAATTTCCTCCAATTTTTCCCTAGAATCTTCTCACTATTACACCCTTTACTTCTTAATTGATCTTTTTGCAATGAGTATTTTCCCCTATCTGCTCCTTCCGTGCCACTGTAAATCCCAGTGAAATCATTTATCTGTTTTTTACTTTCAATTCTTTGTCCTTCTATATCATTTTCTTGATCCTCCAACGCTGTCCTTTTCTTGCTCCTCCAACGCTGTATTTTCTACATGTTTTATGTCATCCAACATCACTTCTAATTTCTCATCACCTTTTATAAGTTTTAAAAGTTCATGTATAGTTTTTGAGATCTCCATTAATTCTTCATATATCCACAATTCCATTTTATCAATCTTGCTATCTTTAGGGTTTTACAATTATAACTCTCTTGATTCAAACTTAAAGTCCATATAATCTCTTTAAAATTTCATTTCCTAGTATCCGAATGTCCAGTTTTATTTTACTCCTTTCCAAGTCGAAGCTTTATTATCTTCCACTGACACTGAAATCGAGACCAGATGCTGAAGCTCAAAACAAACCCTCCTTAGAAGTTCTCACAGTTCCCAAAATATCTTTCTATAAGCAAGGTCAATCCACAGATGCACACCATTTTTTCCGTTTTTCTTTTGTCTTCCACCAAGTCATTATAGTGTTCTCTTTCCACTAGCAGAGGGCGTCCTCTAATTCCCCATACACATAGATTAGTTTCCTGTTCAAACTTCCCAAAATACTTTAAATCCAGATATAAAATATTTTCTTCTTACTCTTTATTCTCTTTTTAATTATTCTCTTTACTTTCACCAAATCCGATTGTAGTAATCACAATCCTTTTGGGCTTTAAGTGTTATAATCTCCGTTTCCCCCCCCCTTCCTCTATAATACTCCCGGTTGCCAATTAGCTGCTAATTTCTGCTCCGGGGTCTTTTACATTCTCATTTTAAAAGTTTCTTTTTATCTGTAAATTGGCCAATCACTCACCCGGTGTCAGCACCTTGTTCACTTGCCACTCCTGCACAATACTTAAATCAACACAATCTTCTCACCCCAACAATCCACATTTTCTGCTTCCTGCTTCTTTCAATGTGGCCGCCCTAGCTTCATAGCGACTCACAATGGCCGCTTTCCTCAGCTGCCGGTTTCAGAGGCTTCAGCTGACCCTCCAGGGAAATTGCCTTTTCCCTGTTCACGTTGGCTCGTGTCTCCTTATCCACTGTCCCTCCAGGACAGTTTAGGTCAATTAAGACCCCAAATCAGCTGGGGATTCAATGTTTCTTCGGGAGCCCCGAAGAACACGTCTTCTCGCCACGGCATTGGCCACGCCATCTCAGTTGATCAGCTTCTTAAGGATGTAATAAGAGCCTTGCCATTTGTCTTGTAATCTGCACTCAGGGCTCAGTAGGAAAAGGAGGAGTTGACCCTCTACCCCAGAAGTTTTTCCTTGAGTGTTCTTCTCATACCAACTTTCTGGGTTTGGAATGCTAGGGTTAAACATTCTTGGGCAATCTCAGTTAGACTAACTTTTCTCTCAGGATGAAAACATATTTTGAAAGGGCTTTTACTTAGTTGCTTCCACCTTCTTTAAACATGTTTAGGACCCTTGTGGCTATCTTCCACAGAATAACTTAAAAGCTAAACCCAATAGACACCAGGCTTTGTAGGCAAATAGAACTAGGCAAATAGAACTTGAGTCTTGTCTAGCATATTTTTCAAAGGTTTGATTCATTTCTCTTGTTAGCCCATCTTTCCAGCATTGGTGTAAGCTAGTTTACTCTTCCTTTATTCTCAAACTTTCTTGTAGGTGTTTCAGTAATTCAATTGGAAATTGCTCCCTGACTAGGAGGATTTAATGCAGTGGTTCTCAACCTTTCTACTGCCGCGACCCCCCCGTGACCCCCACTCTGCCGCCATGACCCCACCTCACCCCCTCCCCACGCGCGATGAGGTGACAAAGGGGGTGTGGCACCAGGGGTGAAATGCTCCTGGTTCGGCCGTGCCTGCGGGTCATCGGACAGCTGGTAGCGACGGAAGTGGGAGACTTCGCCCACCCGCCCAGATGCCGCCATTTGGGTTCTTTTACCCTCTGCGCATGCACAAAGCGTTCTGAGGGTAAAAGAACCCAAATGGCGTCGTCCAGGCGGGTGGGCGAAGTCTCCCGCTTCCATCGCTACTGGCTGTCTGGTGACCCACAGGCACAGCCGAACTGGGAGCATTTCACCCCTGCGTGACGGTGGCACCAAGATGGCGGGCTAGCGCACGCGGCGACCACTGTGAAATGGTCGTTCGACCCCCAAAGGGGTCGCGACCCACAGGTTGAGAACCGCTGATTTAATGGGAAATCCTCACTTGACTAAGGATTTGAATAGATTATCTACTATACCCTTTGTCATACTGGTCTTCAAATGATGGCCTCCACATACTGAATGACATAACTGTAGACCAGCGGTGGGTTGCTCCCGGTTTGGCCTGGTTCTGTGAACCAGTAGCGGTGGCAGCGGGAGGCTCCACCCACCCACCTGGGACACTTCTGTGCATGCGCAGAGTTGTGCACACCCGCGCAAGCGTGCACGCAAACTGGTAGCAACGGCATTTAGAACCCACTACTGCTGTAGACCACCAAAATATATTGGCCCCTTTATTAGTTTTGGGAAGGGGTTTGCTGGTATTCCTGGCCACATACCTTTGGCAATCCCTGGTTAATAAAACCAGTTTAATGTTCAGCATGAAGTCCATTGTTTTCCTGAATGTCCTGCTAGCAGATGTTCATGTGCTAATTTCAGAATATATTTGTGAAGTACCACCAAGTATTCTATTCTGTTTTGGAAAAAAAAAAAGAATTTCATTGAATACAATACAGAATTCCATTGAAACATTTATAAATTGCTTTGTACAGGTGGTGCTTGACTGATGACCACAACTGAGCCCAAAATTTCTGTTGCTAAGTGAGATAGTTGTTAAGTGAGTTTTCCCATTTTATGATCTTTCTTGCCACAGTTGTTAAGTGAATCACTGGGGCTGTAAAGTTAGTAACACAGTTGTTAAGTGAATCCTACTTCCCCATTTATTTTGCTTGTCAGAAGGTCCCAAAAGTTGATCACATGACCCCAGGACCAGGGGTGAAATCCAGCAGGTTCTGACAGGTTCTGGAGAACCGGTAGCGGAAATTTTGAGTAGTTCGGAGAACCAGCAAATACCACCTCTGGCTGGCCCCAGAGTGGGGTGGGAATGGAGATTTTGCAATATCCTTCCCCCAGGAGTGGGGAGGGAATGGGGATTTTGCAGTATCCGTCCCCTGCCATGCCCACCAAGCCACACCCACAGAACCGGTAGTAAAAAAAATTGGATTTCACCACTGCCCAGGACATGCAACTATCATAAATATGAGTCAGTTGTCAAGTGTCTGATCATATAACGTTTGGAATGCTGGTTTTTCAAGTGTGAAAAACAGTCATAAATCACTTTTTTAGTGCCATTGTAACTTCGAACGGTCACTAAATGAACTGTTGTAAGTTGAAGACTATCTGTATTCAAATTCCTTATGTCCTGCTTTACTGCTGTTTAACCCCTTATCAGAGGGACCCAATTCTTTATATTGCCTTGATATCAATCTCCCATTTAAGGGTCATCTCTCCTAATGCTTTTCTTCTGACCCTATCAGCTTTTCTAAAAGTATTTATGGAGATGGATGGCAGGGCTAAAAGGTGAAAAGCAACATACCAAGGGCCACTTTAAAAACTCCGGGGAAGGAGGCAGAGTGTACTGTATGTCATTCTTTCAAAGCCACCAAGATCCGAATTAAATTAAGGATATTTGATTTTTTATAATTTTATTATAAAGATCCCTGAAAGAGATAGGAGGAGAAGCTGGAAGGAAGACTCCCGGGATGATGTCCTAAAAGACGCTAAGACTTAAAGAAATTTTTTGTATTCATCGCAAGTTTTGGATTGTTAACAGGAGAAATAACAATTAGGATCTAGGGCCATCGGAAAGAGAGAAAATAAAAGAAATAAAAAAGACTAACCTCGTGGTCCCGGAGATCCAAAGAAAAAGAGATCGGAAAACCGTAGATCCCTGAAAGAGATAGGAGGAGAAGCTGGAAGGAAGACTCCCGGGATGATGTCCTAAAAGACGCTAAGACTTAAAGAAATTTTTTGTATTCATCGCAAGTTTTGGATTGTTAACAGGAGAAATAACAATTAGGATCTAGGGCCATCGGAAAGAGAGAAAATAAAAGAAATAAAAAAGACTAACCTCGTGGTCCCGGAGATCCAAAGAAAAAGAGATCGGAAACCAGAGATCTCAATCAAATTGAACTAAAAGAGAGAGTGAAACATCCGACTCCTGGAACAGTGAGTAAAATTACCCGGTGTATATCTTCCGAAACCCTGAAGCCCAGCGTGTATCTTCCCCGGAGCGGAGGAAGTTAAAGAGTCCTGCAGAGCCAGACTTCACGTTAAAGATTTCTCATTGATCTCCAGGCTCCGTTCATTGGGAGAGGAAAGAGTTTTAAACTACTCCTTGCAAAAGACTTTGTTTTTGTTTTTGTTTTCCTTCACAAAAGTCTTTGTGTAAGTGGAGAGTTGAGACTTCTCCCTGCTCGGAAGGGAGAACTAATCGGTAATTGCCAGTGCCAAAGGGAAAAACA
>QLTV01000769.1:2954207-2965640 GCA_003457575.1 Thermophis baileyi | reverse complement strand
CCTTCCACCCCACCCATACACGAGCACACAATAGATACAAACTTAATGTAAACCGCTCCAAACTCGACTGCAGAAAATACGACTTCAGCAACAGAGTGATCAATGCCTGGAATTCACTACCTGACTCTGTGGTTTCTTCCCCAAACCCAAAAAACTTTAACCTTAGACTGTCTACTGTCAACCTCACCCCATTCCTAAGAGGTCTGTAAGGGGCGTGCATAACACGAGCACACAATAGATACAAACTTCATGTAAACCGCTCCAAACTCGACTGCAGAAAACATGACGTCAGCAACAGAGTGATTAATGCCTAGAATTCACTACCTGACTCTGTGGTTTCTTCCCCAAACCCAAAAAACTTTAACCTTAGACTGTCTACTGTCAACCTCACCCCATTCCTAAGAGGTCTGTAAGGGGCGTGCATAAGCGCACCAGCGTGCCTACCGTCCCTGTCCTACTGTCCTATTGTCTTCATCTATCTGTATTCACTTTGATTATGTTTATGATTATACCTATACCTGCTGTCTTGTACATGTTTGACAAATAAATAAATAAATAAATAAATAAAATAAATAAAATAAAAATAAAAATAAATTTCCACTAGCAGAATATATGGTGTTCATGGTGTTCCTTTGGCTATTGAGTAATTATTCTTTGGCTGTTGAATAAGAACAATCTTTAGTTTGAACACATTCCATCTTTTATTTTCCTCTGATATTGGCATAGGTTTGTGTTTCCTTAGATATATGTCTCTTTTACACACCCACCCACAATCTATATTCAGTACAGATTTTTTTCTCAATATTACTGTTTTCTAAATTATATTTGAAGAATCCATTAGACCATAGGTTAATGAGATGTAAAAAGTGTAGGAAGAAATTGCCCTTGAAACTTCACTATGTATGTTGTTGTGGCCAATTTCAAAGCCGGTTAGAGGACTATAAACAAAATTCAAATTAGGAAAAGAAGACACTGACAATGATTTTTCTTTGAATATTAACATTTCAAAGTGTCACATTGAAAGTTAGTTTTATCAGCAGGAGCCTTCATATTTAGATTTCAAATGCTGAAGAAGATGACTTATTCAGGACTTTGACAGTACCTTGTTCACAGAAAGATGTGTTTCTTGGGAAAGAAAAAAGGAAAGGAAAAAAAATCGCTTTTCAGTTTAAAGTGAATATGTCTATATTTCTGTGTCCTTGGGCTGCTCAGAAGACTGATAAAATCATTTAGAAAAAATGAATAATATTTATACATGTTTCTGTAATTCTATTATTTCCCTCCCCATTGCTATAACCCTACAAGGATGGCACTTAAAAACAAAGAAGCATTCAAGAACAAAAACCACAATGGAAAAAGAATATTTCAGTACTGCTCTATTTTGTATATATATTTTATTCAGATATTTATTCCCGAGATTTGTTTGGATGCAAATACTATCTCTAGAACAAGCTGTGCCATTCAATAACATTTGTTAGAAAAGGTGCTATCCTGATTTTTTTTACCACAGTAGACTACAGGTAGTGCTTGACTTATGACCACAATTGAGACTGGAATATTTGTTGCTAAGCGATGTGATTGTTACACAAGTCATGTGACTGAACCCGATTTTACAACCATTTTTACCATAGTCTTTAAGTGAATCATGCAATTGATTAGTGAATCACATGGTCATTAAGCGAATCAAGCTTTCCCCTTTGAATTTACTTGTCAGAAGTTGGCTGCAAATTGTGATCATGTGACCCCAGGATATTGCAACTGTGCAAATACAAGCCAGTTGCCAAACATCCAAATTGTGATCACCTGACCATGAGAGTGGTACAACATTGTAACTTTGAGGAAAGGTCAAAGTCACATCAGTCACTTTTTTCAACACCATTATTCCTCTGAACTGTTGTTAAGGAAATGGTTGTAAGTTGAAGACTACGTGTAACATAGTCCTTGTCCTATAATGTCTTAGAAGAGTTGTTGTAGAGGACAGGGGAAAAGA
This sequence comes from Thermophis baileyi, assembly GCA_003457575.1. Taxonomy (NCBI): domain Eukaryota; kingdom Metazoa; phylum Chordata; class Lepidosauria; order Squamata; family Dipsadidae; genus Thermophis; species Thermophis baileyi. Next base: position 2,963,650 of record QLTV01000769.1, on the reverse strand, counting down.
ACTTTTCCAGGTGCCATCATGTGATTTTGCATAGAAATACAATATATTTTAAAATGGTAGAAATGTTGTTCTCAACGTACTAAAGCAGGGCTGTCAAACTCGCGGCCCTCAGCCCAGATGCGTCACATGCTGGCCACGCCCACGCCCAGTTTAGCGAAGGAAAAAAGTCCCGATACGTCACGTGACGCCACGGTGATGACGCGAGTTTGACACCCCTGTACTAAAGGGTTGCCCATTAACCAGTCATTGGTTGTATTGGAGCCAAGTACTGTTTTCACTATATCCTTCTAAACTATAAAAGCAATGTCATTTCTTCTTTGTTCTTCATGCCCTGAGTAACCAATTAGCCCTTCCAGGTAAACCAAACAGGATGAGTAAATTCTACTTTATTGTAAGGCTACATTAACAAAACCTTGATCTTCTGACTGCAAGTGTCAAATCCCAATCCATCTCAATTCACTGATGCCTAAAATGTCAAGTTTGTAGTTGTTTCATTTCATCCTTCACTGTGTCAAGTTTTCTCATGTACATGCTTTTTGTGTTCATGTGTTCATGTTGTTTTTTTGTGTTCATGTTCACTGTAATTCTCTATCCCAGAGTGGTGAAAATATAAAATTTATAATAATAGGTACTTAAGGTATCTTTTAAACCAGTCATATTTACAGGTTAGTTTATCTTCCTTAATAGTAAAGGTAGTTCTTATTTCACCTTGAAGACTATTGGCCCAGGTATAATATTAAAAAACGGAATATGTTTCTATTCTATTCTAAAAAAAGTCACACCATACCAAGCGTGTGTGTGTGTGTGTGTCCTTCAAATAAAATGTATAATTTTAATCTATCATATCAAGTGGACAAGAAATGAGGTTTTAATGCACTGATAAATTACAAAATATGAAAACCTAAGTTATCATGGGATTGAAATCCCTGTCAATACAGTTTATTTCAGCACAGATGCTAATTGCAGAAGAAAATCCAAAAGATTCAAAGGATTTGTATATGTGTGGGTGTGTGCATTATCATATTGTTATTCAGACAAATAGCACGCCTGATTGCAGAATAGGGGGAATTAATATTTGCAAATCATTATTGTACAAAGAAGTGCCAATAATGAAAAGTAATATTATTTGCAAACATTGTTTGGGAACACCAGCTCTAATAAATACAATAGCAGATGGGTCTAGATTGAATATAAGTCACGAAGAGACTCCAGAGGCTCTGCTTGTTTATGAGCAGCTGCTGAACCTTAAGAGGAAATTTTACCCTGGGTGTCTTCTATTGTTCTAAATGCTAGATTTAAAACAAAAACGGGGGGGGGGGCAGGAGACATTGTACTTTGTGTTTGTAGGGAGGTATTGTTTAATATCTCTGATCATCCTACTGGATTTTCTCTTTCATTTTACTTGTCCCTTTTTGGTGATAAAGCTGGCGTTGGAGATCTGAGAGTTGAAATGCAGGACTCTACAATTTAGAGGAGAGATAATTAGCCATGAAATGGCAGGAAATAAGGCCAGTATAAATTCTTGGCCTGAATCAAGTTGTTTGCTGCAGCATTTTTTTAATCGGCTTTTTAAAAAAAATACACTTGCAAATGCTGATTTTTGTATTATATTTATTCTAACATATATAATTCTTTACAACAGCAAAATTTTACTTTTTCCCAAGAAATGCATTCATTGCATTCGTATGTCCATTGAGTTCCAAATTTAAAATTAGGCAGCTACATCATTTTATGTTATGTTATTTGATTTGCATTTGTAAATTTATGTAGATTTTCCTTCAGGTACAATCTTCAAATTAGAGCCAGTTTGGTGTAGTGGTTAAGGCATCAGGATAGAAACAAGGACACCATGATCCCGCCTTAAGCACAAAGCTAGTTGGGTGACCTGGGGGAGAAAGCCAGTCACTTTCTCTCAGTCCTAGGAAAGAGGCAATGGCAGGCTACTTCTGAAAAACCTTGCCAAGAAAACTACAGGCACTTGCCCAAACATTCTCTGAGAATTGAACATGATTGAACAGAAAAAAAGGGAAACAATCTTCAAATCCCTAAAGTGTTCAGAAGAATTCATAATTCTACTTGCTGAGATATCACCAGCTTTTATTATGTAACCATCTGATAAATAAAATTCTGGAGGATTAAATCTTATTTAGTTAATACATTATTAATTACTATTGATTCAACAAAGAAGTGAAAAGTTAATGGCAACATCATTTATACGAGACTTAATCCAAATGAATCCAAGTGCAAAATAAAGATACTTGTGAAATAGTTTCCAGGGATAATTAGAGAAAGAAAAAAATAAAGATTGTTGACTATTTTATTTTTTAAAGAAAAAAATACATTAAAAAGAAGTACTCTTATGATGAAAGTAAGAGTTAGAAGCTATCATGGAAAATATATATTGTTGATGAAGAAATTCTTAATAACTGAAAATAAAAGAGGTTATTCCAGACACTGGAATGAATGAAACTTGCATTTTCATGCTTTGAGTTTATGTATTGCAAATCAGGAAATTACTAATTTTACCATTTGCATAATAGGCAGAAGGACAAGTTAGTGGATGGGAAAGAGAAGAATTAATACTCAAAGCTTGAATGGTGGTATTTTTACCCAACCTGATTCATGGAAATCAAACAAATATTAACTTACATCTTAATTAATTGAGTTAATTAAGAGTTAATGGGTCCAATTTATATGTTGTTACAAAAATACTAATAAAATGTTAAAGGTAGTTAAAATCTAAAAATATATATCTTTAGAATACAGACCATTGAAAAAAATCATTGTAGTAAAAGCATCTTATGTATTACCGGTAACTTCTTTCTATTATTGTATTATTGTCTTACATTGAAAGATGCAATAGAGAATTAAGACCTAAGATTAGTCACTTGTACAACAAAGCAGAAAACTGTTTCTTCCTTCTGAAAATAATTATATTAAGAAGATGGGATAGCAATTTCCATCCCAATACTTGTGATCCCTTCTTACTGATATACTGATTTAGCATAAAACACTTTATTTTATTTTGCTTCAGATATACATATAACTTACATGGAATTCACTAGGAGCTTTAATGGAGTTTAATGTTTCTGATATCTGACAACTAATGAAAGATTCTATGCACAAAAAATGGAGATTAAAATGGGTGAAATATTCATCTGTCTCTGTTTTTTGTGAGATACAATATTCATAATGCAAAATTCTGTGGCAAGTATTTATGTTTATTTTCAATTTTTCCATGCAAGCCTTATTTGGAATGGTTTTTAATATGTATTAGTGCCTTAGAGAATTGAGTCATGGAACAACTCAACTAAAACTTTTTCATATTGATAAAAGAGTTGAATTCCCTTATCTCTTATATTCAGGTTGATACTGCTTAGGCCGTGTAATAACAAAGTTGATTTGCCCTTTTTATTGTACTTTGACTTCATGATTTCATAAGAAAGAAAGAAAGAAAGAAAGAAAGAAAGAAAGAAAGAAAGAAAGAAAGAAAGAAAGAAAGAAAGAAGTTTGTTAAGAATGATTACATAAATAACAATAAGAGTAATTTATTAAATTTATATGCTGCCTGATTCCCAGCCATGCTGGGCATGTTTATAACAATGTATTATACTTGTTTGTTAATAATGTATTTTTACAATTGCTAAATTGCTAATTCTATAAAGTAGTCTGTCTGTCTGTCTGTCTGTCTTTCTTTTTTCTTTCTTTTCTTTCTTTCTTTCTTTCTTTCTTTCTGCTTTCTTTCTTTCTTTCTTTCTTTCTTATGAAACCATGAAGTCAAAGTACAATAAAAAGGGCAATTCACTTTCTGGAAGAAACACCCAGCATCTAAGATATAGCATCTAAGAAAGACAAATTCATCTTAATATGGTAAAGGTTATTTCTTAAACATTTTTTAAAGTTTTGAATCAAAATATATTTGCACATTGTTAGCATTGTTCTTTAAATACATAAGGAAATTGTCCACATCACAATGGGTTGTGGTAAGGTTTTTTACTATATGAGAAGGGTACCAAAAGAAACAAACAGAACCTTATCACCACTCTGTAAATAGATTATGTCTGGCATGTGCTTTCTGTATTGCGTTAATTTAAATTGTATTCAAATAGCCAGGAAACCACTGTGGGGACTATATTGCAACCAAGCTTGTCTTCTTGACTAGTGTCATATTGATCTACATATTGCTAAATTTTGAAGACAAATTTTGAAAAAAAAATGTTTTTATAAATTATGAATGTTACACCATCACAATGACAATAAAAAAAGTGTTCATGTTCCTATGGGAAAATTGTAGCATATTTATTTATTTATATACCACCCAATTCCTAAAACTCTACGTGCTTTACAATTATTCATTTATCTATTTAAAAAACGTGGACATTAACTCAACAAAAAACAGCAGCCCAAGGTTGTATAGTCATAAAAGCAATACCACAAAAGCAATTACCAATGCCTGCTAAACCGTTAAGTGTTCCTCCCTTGCCTTGTGCATATGGTAAGATCCCTGCAGGTATTTGGGAGCCAAACCATTTAGAAATTTTATAGGTCAAAACTCCTAATCTATAATCCAATGTGTGTCAGATGCAATAAACCAGGAACCAGGCTAGAATTCAAAAATACTATAAGTCTATTTCATGGTACCTGTAGACAAGAATCTGATCTATTAACGGTCAAGGCAAACTGGTGCCAGATAAGAGTCAACGGACTTTAAGGGGTGCTGGACTTAGATCTCTTATGGGGGCATAGAGACTCCAAACTGATGATGTGTTTGACCCTCAGCCTGGTCACCTTCTACAGTGTGGGAACTAAGAATTGGAATTATATTGCAGTCTCCTAATCACTGTATTTTGGAACAATTGTAATTTTTAGGTCACATTTTTAGGAGACACTTGCATACAGAGTACGTTATTATAATCTAAGTGAGTGGGGATGAAAGCAAGTCACTGCAGCCAGGGCTTCGCTATCTAAATAAGTCTGCAATTGGTGTAGCAGCCTACATTGGACATTTCCCCATTCCCCAGCAGATTTTGCCTGCTGTTCCAGTTGGTGTTGTGAGTCCAGGAGGGTTGTAGATCATTTTATTCAAGATGCACATTTTGAAAGTTGCCTTGGTAGAACTGCTTCAGATGGAACTGAGCTATTTGAGCTAGTTCAGAATATGTTCATTTTATAAAAAAGATGGAAGACCACCAAATATGCTAATTGTAATTTATGCAAATATTGCCATTGTTGCACGTGTTTTCATGATAAATGTCTTCTGCTTTTTCTCTATCCTAAATGACTGTTTTTTCTTCTCTATAAATGCAACATTTCTCCTTCTCCTTCTCCCAGAATCAAGCTATTGTTCAATGTGAGATATTACAATATGTCTTCGTCACAATATATCTATGAGAACAAAAAAAATTAACATTATTGGAGAAATCATATCATGTTGACATTTATCATTTTTGTTGAGTATGTTGAATGAGAGAGACTAAGGGGGTAGGAGTGGGGGAAGAAAGCCCTGAAGTCAAAGGGAACTGTTAAACATTTTCCTTGTCATCAAAGTAAGCAGATTGTAGCCCAGCAACACTTTTGATTTCATGCCTGAGTTATGGATTCTCTCTTTAACAAATCAACGATAAACAACCCACACAGTTGGTTCTAGTAATTTTCAAAATATGATATACATACATTTAACTTTATAATCTTGTGATCAGTGCCACCATGGGGAAAAATAATAAATCAAGTTCTATTGTGCTGCTTTATATGCTGCTGGAATGCGTAGCTGCTGTGCAGATATTTGATTGATTTGTCACACATGAATAGGGATACATGGATGGGGCTTATCAGTGTCACTTTTGGTTTTATAAGCCTACAAGGCAGCCACAAGCCTCACACCATGCTGTGATATGTTTCTTCCTGACACACCTATTTATCTTTATTTATTGAATATCCTCAGGTTGCTTCTGGGAAGAATCTCTTGCTTCCCTCTCAGTGTAAGAAGAAAGCAGATGGAGTAAAGTTGATTCACACACACACACACACACACACACACACACACACACACACAGACACTAGCCTGAAATCTTAATTAATATCATTTTGTAAGCCTCACTGAATTTAGTGGCACTTACTTCTGTATATAAATATTTATAGAATTGGACTTTGTAAAGTGTCTATTTCAAATCTTTATCATAATTGAAATTGTCATATGGTAAATTTCATCTATTGGGATGAGCAATATTTTGATGGAGTCACACAACATCTGTACAGAACTAATGCAAAGTGGGTGCAGCTGTGCCATGTAGGTGGATATGACCATGGTAGTAATAGTGATGGTGGTGATGCCTAGTTGAGGTAAAGAAGGACATGAGAGTTTTATTGTTTTTGAAAGGGTTAATGCTGCTTTGGCCTAAGCAGCATATAGCCAATCTAGGCTGATCTTGGAAACTAAGTAGATTTGGCCCCAGTTAGTACTTGAATGGAACTCCAGAACTGAACACTGGAATGGGAAATTGGAGGAAAAAATCTATAAAAAAGCAATTACTTCCATAACCCTGCGAAGAAAATGGCTTGGAAGCTGTTACCTAGGCATCAAATACAATTTAGTATTTCTTTACCTTTTAAAGCCTATTTTAGGATTTACATTACAATTATTCTGAAACTCCTCCTTCAAAACAGTATGAAAACATACTTCCCATTTTCAATAGTAGTGTCAGAGTGGTTTTGGGTGCCACAAAAAAGGGAAGCAACATAAATGCACTTGATTCCTTGTATTTCATATCTTTTGTGAAAAAGAGTGGAGATAAAACTCTGGGTTTTGATTCAAAATAAATTGCAGTTTCTTCAGTTCAACTAAATCTGGGAAGCTGTGGTCTGTGCAAGTTAGTTAAAGCAAAATGTCAAACTCCAGTTTGACTTCCATTTAATACAAGATGGTTTGGATTATAATTCATATGCAGAAGCAAATGACAAGGAAATTGTGTAATGGGAATTGTTTTCTGATTTTTGGCATTTATTTAGCTTTTTGAATGTTTGTCATTAAATTTTGACAAACAAGATCAACATATAAAACAAAGGCTGCATATCAAATAGAAGGATTTTTTTAAAATATGTTTGCCTTTTTTTGGAGAATGCTATATATTATGAGATCTGTTCTGAAGAAGCCTCTTTAACTGTCAGGCATTTTGTCATATTTTCTGGGTGTCATTGTAGCTTCTCCAAAACAGGATGTTTTGGTATTTGTATTATGTTTTAGACTAAGGTAATTCAAAGAGTACATCAAAGATAAAAAAAATGCTTCGGAAAGAAGAATCTGTTTCTCTTTAACAAAAGCATTACCAGTTTATTCCTGTATGTCATAAAACACTTAACACTTCCTGCTCTTCTTGAATGCACTTTGACATCTTTGTTTTTAACAGCCCTTTCATAGAAAAGGATGTCCATGCTTATGCGATAATGCATTTTTAAGCTTGTTTCATAACACCTTCTACATAGTTGACATATCTATTACCAATTGTTAAAATCAATCTACAATGACTTTAAGAATATGAAAAAATACATTGCAGGGTAATTTTTTCATTTGCACACCTAGAAATTGCTTAGATTAAGCAATGTTTCCTCTTTGAGGAAGATGGGCCACACAGAAATGTGAAAAATAAATAAATTTAAATTTCAGTGTGAAAAAGAAAAAGAGACTTTGGAAAAAGTGCAAAGAAGAGCAAATAAGATGATTAAAGACCTGAAGACTAAAACATATGAAGAACGGTTGCAGGATTTGGGTTTGGCTAGTCTAGAGAAAAGAAGGCGTAGGGAGGGGGGGACATATTCCATATTTGAGAGGCTGCTGTCAGCGTTCCAGGAAACACCCCCAATGAAATAAAACTCCGAGGCTAGAAGTTCCTCAAAGCTCCAATTTATTAGAGATGTCATGTTGGCACATCCGGGGAAAACCAAATCTGAAAGCTTCCAGGGTTTCCCCACCCAGTTGAAAGTTCACAATCCTGCCCCACACCCACAAGCTCATCACATGGTCCAATCAAATCTTCACACTCAACTGGGTACGGTCTCCACGTAGGTGCAGGCATTTGTCCTTGAATAAATAATTTTGTTATGACTAACTTTCTACCGCTCCAACAAAAAAAAAACCCTCCCAATTTTCCAGGCTAAAATATGTGGCAGTTGAAGCAAACAGAAATAATGGCTTCCAGAACTGACAGGCTTCCCCGCCTCAGGAAAGGAACCAATCCTGGAATGAATTAAAAGTCAGTGGTTAATACATGTATCACATTAACCACCCCCAGGAGGACCCTTAGGCTTATCAGGGAATTTATCATGAAACTATTTGACTAAGGCGTCTGCATGAATATCCCAACTTTTCACCCAAGTAGCTTCAGACAAGGGGTATCCCTTCCAATGCACTAAATATTGCAAACATCCTCGCTGCAGTCTGGAGTCCAAAATTTTCTTCACCTCATAATGAGTCTCACCCTGCACCACAATCGGCTTTGGGGGAGCAGCAGGTTGAGGTCTCACTCTAGATCCCACAGCAGGCTTCAACAGGCTGCAATGGAAAACAGGATGAATTTTTCCCAGTATGCGGGGAAGATTTAACTGCACGGTTACTGGGTTAATCACTTTCACTATAGGGAAGAGACCTAAGTATTTCGGCCCTAACGTTTTGCTCTTCAAACTGAATCGTATGTATTTGGTGGAAAGGTACATGTGATCTCCCACCCGGAAGGGGGGTTGGAGAGATCGGTGTTTGTCAGCTTGTTTTTTGTAGGCTTCAGCCGCTTCAGTCAGGGCTTTTTTTGGCATTCTCCCAACCTTTCTTCAATGGCTCCATCCACTCATTTAGAGTCATGGAAGAAGGCTGTTCTCTCGGTAGTTCTGGCATAGGAACAAATTCCATGCCGGTCATAATCTGAAAAGGCGTCAATCCCGTACTGCTGTGCACTGCATTATTGTAAGCCATGTTGCGGAGAAAAATAATTAGAGGTTACATGATCTTGTTTCCCTGCCCTCAATTCTCAATAATAAAACCGGAGTCCAGGAAAGACTAAAAGTAATATATTTGTATAACAAAAATAAGAACACCTAAGTCTGTTTCTACATGGTGAAGAACACAGAGAACAACGGAAAGATTAACACATGCGCATTACAGGTGCATACACAAGTGGCATAGAAGATTGGGGCATGCCAGTTTTCGTGTTCTTGAAAAGATGCCGCCAAGCCCGTTATCACTTTGGCCTTAACCAATGATCCAGAGCCATGCCAAGGATATGACAGGCGTCTTTTATGGACTTTGGACAGTGGTGCATCATTGCACATTACTTAGAGAAAAGATCTGTTCTCAGAAATGCACGAGCCTGAACCAGAATTGCGTGAATTGTATTCTTTTTCGAATCATCCCTGTAAGGTCGAAGGGAAAGGAAATGTTTACATTGAAGAGCTCAATG
>QLTV01000769.1:2916800-2943486 GCA_003457575.1 Thermophis baileyi | reverse complement strand
CATTATGGCATATAATTTTGTGTGCTACACTTAGGTCAGATCGAAGGCGGCGTAGTTCTAAGTTTTCTAGGCCTAAAATTTCAAGTCTGGTTGCATAAGGTATTCTGTTGCGAATGGAGGAGTGTAGTACTCGTCTCGTGAAATATCTCTGGATATTCTCAATTGTATTAATGTCCGATATGTATTGTGGGTTCCAGACAGATGAGCTGTATTCGAGAATTGGTCTAGCAAATGTTTTATATGCTCTAGTTAGAAGTACAATATTACCAGAGAAGAAGCTACGCAAGATTAGGTTAACCACTTTTAATGCCTTCTTAGCAATGCTGTTGCAGTGGGCTCTGGCACTTAGATCGTTAGAGATGAGTACTCCAAGGTCCAAACCCAAATTCTGCAACTGTTCTTCATATGTTTTACAGTAGTCTCCAGGCCTTTAATCATCTTAGTTGCTCTTCTTCACACTTTTTCTAAAGTCTCACCATCTTTTTTGTAATATGATGACCAAAACTGGATGCAATATTCCAGGTGTGGCCTTACTAAGGCTTTATAAAGCAGTACTAATACTTCATGTGATTTTGATTCTATGCCTCTGTTTATACAACCAAGGATTGTATTAGCTTTTTTTTGGCTGCTGCCACACACTGTTGACTCATATTTAAGTGATTGTCCACTAGGATTCCAAGGTTTCTCTCACAGTTACTGTTTTTGAGCCAGGTTTTACCTAACCTGTACTTGTACCTTTTTTTTCCCTGCCCAGGTGTACAGCCTTGCTTTTCTCCACATTAAATTTCATTTTGTTGGATAGGGCCCATTGTTCAAGTCTGTAAAGATCTTTTTGGATCATGAGTTTGTCTTCTGAGGTTTTGGCTATTCCTGCCAGCTAAGTAGCAAATTCGATGAGTTCCTCTTCTATTCCCTCATCTATGAAGATATTGAAGAGTACTGGACCTAAGACAGAACCTTGTGGTACTCCACTGCTTACTTCCCTCCATGTAGATGTAGTACCATTAAGGACTACTCGTTGAGTACAGTTTGTCAGCCAGCATCTGTTAGTGATGCTGTCTATCCACATAGCTAGCTTACCAAGAAGTAGGTTGTGGTCTACTTTGTCAAATGCCTTGCCGAAGTCTAAATACACTATGTCCACAGAATTTCTCTGGCCTACTAATTTAGTCACTTTGTCAAAGAATGAAATAAGATTGATTTGGCATGGCCTGTTTTTAACAAACCTGTATAGGCTACTAGTTATAACTTTATTTGTTTCTAGACGTTCACAGATCTGGTTTTTTTATTATTTTTTCCAGTATCTTCCCAGGTATTGATGTTAGGCTGATTGGTCTGTAGTTTCCTGGATCTGTTTTTTTTTCTTTTTTGAAGATAGGAACCACATCAGCTCTTTTCCAATCCTCTGATAGTTCCCTGGTGCTCCAAGATTTTTTAAAGCTATGACATAATCAGTGGTGGTATTCAGCTGGTTCTCTCCGGATCATGTGAACCAGTAGCGGTGACTGCAGGAGGCTCCACCCACCCACCCTGATGTAATGCGTGAGCACTGCGCATGCACAGAAGGCCGTGAGCATGTGCAGACGAGGCACATGCACTCACATTTGCGAATTGCTAGGGAAGGTAAGTGAATCCCACCTCTGGTCACATAATGATTCTGAGATAACATCTGCTAGCTCCTTCAGAACTCTAGGATCATCGGATCCCAGTGATTTATATTCATTAAGGTCAGACAGGTATTCTCTTACTGTTTTCTTGCTTATTTTAATTTTTATTTCTAGTCTGTCTTTTACAGTTATGTTTTTGGTAGGTTGGGCTATGCAGGGGTCCCCAAACTTGGCAACTTTAAGACTTGTGGACTTCAACTCCCAGAATTCTGGCTGGAGAATTCTGGCTATAGTCTCTTTTTGTGTGAAGACTGATGCAAATAATAAGTTAAGCAGCTCTGCTTTCTCTCTACTGCCTGTTACTTCCTTACCATCTTCTCTCTTTAGGGGACCAACTGTTTCCTTGACTTTTTTCTTGTTATTTATATGTTGAAAAATAATATTTTTCAATAATATTTATATTATTTATACATTTATATTATTTATAGATATTTACAATGTATATATGAAAAATAATAAACCACAGGACATAAACTTAGTATTTTTCAAAATTTGAGTCTATTGGTTGAAAAGAACCAGAGTTCCCAATTCTTTGTGTTATATTTTATAGATATTTTAAATTGTTCTTTTAGCTTTTAACAGAAAAAAGTAGGTTTAGCTTCTGAGATTAAATTCTTCAGTATAAATAACATATCAGGTATTTTAAAAGATGCTAAAGCAGTAAGTGTAAACTGAGCTATCAAAACATATTTAAACAGGATATACCTCAATTTTTGTGTTGATGGTAAAAAAATTCTGTTTGCAGTTGCTGAAAAGACTAAAAGTGATAATTAAACAATAATTAATTCACTGTACTTATGTCCTTTTGTTCCCATTATTTTTACTAAAACATCTTACCACATTTTTAGAGTAGAACTATGCCAGTGAGTTAAGTATTCATGAGGTTCTGTATCAAAAGTACCCTATCACCTAACAGGGCCCAAATACTATTGGCAGAGTTGGGGGTGCTAAATTATTCCCAATAAACTAATATGCCTAGTGATATTAGGGAAATATGAAAGGTTAAAACTCCCATGTGTCATAAACAAATGTAACTTAGGAAGGGAAATTCTAGGTGTTTTTTACCTTCCCAATTAAATTTTCTCAAAAGCCTAACAATATGATTAAATTGGGATAGAGGCATGAGGAATAAACACAGGTATCACTCTTAAAACATATAAGTCTAGGAATTATATTCATTTTAATTACATTTATTTTACCTGACCAAATTAAAGGTATTCTATATCATCTATCAAAATCTAATGTAATTTGTCTCAGCACTATTTAGACATATTAATTTGGACAAATGTTAAAATATCTTTAGGAATACAGTATAAATCCACTAAATATTTAATAACATTAGTAGAATTCATAAATCTGTCATTGACACATGGTTCCATACGACTAAACTATACTTATTAGGGCTGCTAATAAAGAAGTAAATTACTAAGTATAATAAGCATATCATTGACATAAGGAAAAACCTTGTATTCAAAAGAACCAGTCTTTATCTCACTTATATCTGAAGCTATTCTAATTTGTATCACTGCTGGTTCTAAGACTAAATTAAAAAGTAAAGGAGATAATGGATATCAGGCAATTTGTAATAATTCTAACAATAGGTGATGCTTAATATATTGATCTCTATCGAAGAAAATATTGGGAATCCATATCTAATCATGACCTGTTTCTAAAAATTAATATGAACTGTATCAAAGACTTTTTTTAACATTTAATTATATTAACACTGTGAATTATTTTGTGTTATTGTTAACAAAGCTTGTATAAATTGTGGAAAGCTAGATTGAGCTGAGTGAAAATATGTGACAAAACTTTATTGTAATCTTGTAGCTAAAGTAGCAGTTAAAATTTTAGTGTCTATGTAAATTAATGATATAGGTTTATAACTAGCATATTGACTGGGATCTTTCCCTGGTTTTAAAATCTGGTTATAGGTTTCATAAAATGAATCTGGTAGTGTTCTGATTTTAACTGCTATATTTAAAAGGTCCTATAAAAACAGATGCACAAGATCTTTGAACTCTTTATATCATTCTACAGGAAATACATCTGGGCCATTTCCCATCAACTGAAATACCTCATAAATATTACATTGGAGTCCTTCCTAAAACCTAAACAGCTGTGTTCTGAAGATGTTGACAGTATAACTTACAGAATAGTATTTTGCTTATGTTTATAAGGACTGAAGTACAATCTAGTACCCAAATAATGGATAGACCAGAGGCATCCATTGTGGGAAGATATCTAATGAGATCTCTGGAATAGCAATAAAATAAAAAATCAGTTCACAATGATTTCAGTAATTATTTATCCTTTGTATACCTGAGAACCATAACTCATCAGTTCAATTGCTTGCCTCTTGCTTTATTAGGAAAAAAAATCATTTCATTTTAAAAGGTGTACAATTTCTGTTGCAGATGAATGTCTGCTTGAGGTAACAAGGCGGGAGCTACACACATGATGTGTGTTGATGTAATCATAGTAATGCTGTTCCTTAATGGTATCAGATATTAGGATACAAGTACATAGTTGTGGCCTCACCTTGCACATGTAAGGTGAAATCACAATGAATTGCACAGCTAACTCATTGGTTGATCATCATCTCTGTAATGTAATTATTATAGCCAGCAATATTAGTATATGGGTTAAAGGCACTCATTTTGGTGACCTAATGGAGTCTATCCCAGTGGTGAAATCCAATTTTTTTTTACTACCGGTTCTGTGGGTGTGGCTTGGTGGGTGTGGCGTGGCATGGCTTGGTGGGCGTGGCTTGGTGGGCGTGGCAGGGGAAGGATACTGCAAAATCTCCATTCCCACCCTACTCCAGAGGAAGGATACTGCAAAATCCCCATTCCCTCCCCACTCCTGGGGGAAGGATATTGCAAAATCTCCATTCCCACCCCACTCTGGGGCCAGCCAGAGGTGGTATTTGCCGGTTCTCCGAACTACTCAAAATTTCCGCTACTGGTTCTCCAGAACCTGTCAGAACCTACTGGATTTCACCCCTGGTCTATGCCCATATCAGGATTAAGCAAGTATGTATATTAGCCTGCCTCCCCATTGTTTAACATTTACATTAATGATATTGTTGTAGTTTTTGTCAATTCAGATCTCCATCCTCCATCCATCTCTCATTATCCAATCACAGCCCTTTTTCATAAGGATGATACAGCCATTCAGTTTTGATTTTTTCTAGAAGACCCTCTGATAATCCATCAAGCTAGACAGTTAATGGTAAACTCATTGAGCAAGTGAAATTCTTTAAATTACTAGGTATTCATTTCTGACCTTCTACATACTGGGGTCATCAATTAAGAGAATTACATATGAAAGCTCAAAAATACCTCTAGCATTCAACACATTTGCTAGTTGGCCAGGGAACAACTTTATCCCTGCAGCAATAAAATTATTAAAATATGGAATCCTTAGCATTATGCTATATGGAACTCAGATCTGCATTTACAAAAGCTTTTCACTTCTTCAATGAAGACAAAAAAAATTCTTAAATCAGTAGTACATTCTTTACCTGACCTCTAATGATACCACCAGATTAGAGGTAAGTTGCCACTCATTTGAGGACTCATTATGTGACCAGACCCAATTTTATGACCAATTTTATTGCAATTAAGTGAATCACCATGATGGCTAAGCAAATCACGTGGTCATTAAGGGAATCCAGCTTCTTCAATTGATTTTGCTTGTTGAAAGGTGACTGGGAAAGTTGCAAATTACAATCAGATGACTACAAGGCACTGCAATTATTGTAAATCTTTGTCATTTGCCATTGACCGAAGTTTTAAATTCTTTCCTGAGATTTATTTTATCCAGTACTGGATGTAGAAAAGGACATTAACATTATCAAAAACTTTGTGTATCAAAAATGGTAGTTTTTTCTTCTTATTGATGTATTCCTGCAGTTATTAAAAATCTGTTCTTGTCCTTATTATTTCTCTTGACAATATAAACACTTTGATCCATATGTATTATATTTGGAAAATGCTTTTTTAAATGTTCAGCTAATAGTGTAATAAAAAAAAATGTAATCAACATTCAATTGATTTAAATGATTTTGGTTTCTTCTTGATAAATCAAAGTTACTGCATGTATGCTTCTTCCCATGTTTGTAGTATTCATTTTTATCTAAAATTCTTTCTTTCTTTTGGTGGTTTTAAAAGTTCATTTTGCGATTCTTAATAATATTGAGCTTTAAGTCCTTCTGGACCTGGCACCTTCCCAAGCTTCATTTGTTTTATTGCTTGTCTTGAACAATTATAAGGTTACATAATATTTTTCTAATATTCTTCGTTAAATTATTTGAGTGCAAAGCCCTTAATATATTTATTCAAGCCTGCTTTGTTAATATGAATTTCCTGAAGAATTCTACAATTCTACAGAATTCTTCTGTAATTTCCAGACTCCTGTATGTTAATTTATTCTTTATTGTTGTTACTGTCCATCTTTCATTTTCTTTTCTAATCTCATATGCCAAAATTTTCCCTGGATTGTTTGCATTCCAAAATTCTGTGTTTAGCAAATGTTATCTTTTGTAGTCTTCCCGTTTCCAGGTATTCTAAATATTACTTACATTTTTGCAATTTTTTCATTTGCCTCGTTGGATTGGTCCTATGAATTTTCTTATTTTTTTCTTCCAGTTGTGTTTTCTGTCTATTATATTCATTTTTCTATTTTGCCACAATGTTTATAAAAAGTTTTCTTGTATGAGCTTTGCCTGGCTCCCAAATGGTTGCCTCTGAAATTCTTGGTGTTATTTGTTTGTTTGAATTCCTCTTTTCATTTCTGTAGAATGCTTTTGTGAAATAGCAATCTCACATTCATCTTCCATCTAAAGGGTAACTTTTCTCTAAGGTACCATGTTATTAATGCTGGATTGTGATTAGCATACAGTATGTCATAGGAAAAAAATATGTATTTTGATGGATGGTGATATGACCTTGGAATTCCAGCACATATCAGTTCTGTATGTACTTGAAAACATAGCATGATCTGTGTCTTGCTGGGGAAAAAAAAGTAATTTTGAACCTTGGTTTTTAACTTAAATTTGTAGATTGTTTTCCGGTTATTGATGAGTATGGAGTTAAACTTATACTTTGTACATTATGTTCTATTACTATTTATGGACATTTTGATATGCATTTTAATCTATGTCTATAGTGGCAATTTATAAAAAAATGTTTGTCATGTAATTTATACTTGCATATTAATTTATACTGAACACATGGTATGTTTAATTATTTGCCTGTCAGAAACAACTAGATCAGGAGTCACCAACCTTGGCAACTTTAAGCTTGGCGGACTTCAATTCCCAAAATTCCCCAGCCAGCAAAGCAAAGCTGGCTGGGGAATTCTGGAAGTTGAAGTACGCCAAGCTTAAAGTTGCCAAGGTTGAAGACCCCTGAACTAGATTACATCATAGAAAATGTTCAGAAGAATGGACATGACATGGCAAGTATGGTAGTTACTCTAGTTTCTCTAAGAGAAATGATCTTCCTTCTCTGGTGGCTTTTGTGATTGCAGCATTATTCACCCAAATGATTCCTAATAAGATGTAGAATTGCACCCAGAACCAGATGCTTTCAGGAGAAGGATCTTCCCATTTTAATACTAGGGCTAAGGTCATATAAACAAATAATAGGTTTATATTAAATATTGATGTCAATGGTTGTGCTAAAATAGCTAAAGTAAAACTTTAGGTTCAGTATCTAAGAAACATTAATTTTGACTGACATAAATCATAATTTACATGGTTTAATATTTCTTTTATAGTTGACTTTTGGTAAATTAATGTTTCTCAGCCCACAGCACCAGGTGCAATATAAGTGCAAGAATAGAATTGTTTTATACATTTAAATGTTCAGTATGATGTGGACTAATTATGCATTTCTCAGATTTTTTGAAAAACAAACAGCCTTCAAAATATTTTAGTAAAGCAGTCGTTCTGTCATTCCTTGTAGAACTCAAAGTGAACCGCTCCAAACTTGACTGCAGAAAATACGACTTCAGCAACAGAGTAGTTAATGCCTGGAACTCACTACCTGACTCTGTGGTTTCCTCCCCAAATCCCCAAAACTTTACCCTTAGACTGTCTACTGTTGACCTCACCCCATTCCTAAGATGTCAGTAAAGGACGTGCATAAGCGCACCAGCGTGCCTACTGTCCCTGTCCAAACGTTCCCTTTTATTTGTACCCATCTTATGTATATAAATAATGTTATATCTATGTATATTACCAAATATGTACTTGACAAATAAATAAATAAAAAAATAGAATAACTAATAATATCTTCAAACCCATGCTGGAAAAGAATGACCATAACTTAATATCTAAAAGAGGATTGGAACAAATCTCAGATATGGGAATTTTACAAATCAGGTGCTGTTGCCAGAACACCAACTTCTTCTGTCACTTTGCATCAAGAAAATAAACTCCTAAACACTAAAGTGCTTTGAAGTTTCAAATGGGTGATTTGATGTGGTTAATCATATCATGTACCTTCAAAAACTTTAGAGAGATTTGAAGGTGATTTAGAAATTCATCGGATTTCCTGCAGCTTTGAGCTTTGTAGAGTCTTGCAGCTTTTCTTCCATATAAGGATAAAGCTGGAAGGAAGATCAGTGATGTGATGAACTTTCTAATATTGACATGAATAGCTGGCCAGTGAGCCATGCCAATAAACCTGCCAGCATGGAAAAGCAAGCCAACAGAGGATGATAAACTCTTTGATCTTCACTAAAGCTTACTTCTTAAACAATTTTTTAAAGTTTTAATTTTTAAACCAGAAATGGGACTTTCTTCAATGGCTCAACGAAAGACCTCCATGGTTCTTTCTGGAACAATTTAGAGGCTGTTGTGCTGTCTTTTTCTACTCCCTGATATAACTGCCTAAAAAGTGATGCAAGATAAATATTTCAAATATTGCAGTGAAATCCTTGAAATTATATGGCTGAAACTGTGAAGAAAGTTGGTGAAAATAGTCTATATTCTGTTGTTTTTATTCATGCCAATAGAAAAAATAAAAAAGAAACTAGTAACACTTTCTTATGATAATTTATGCTTGTATCTTTAATCATATTGAATCTTATTGCTTTTAAATCTCAAGTTTGATTTGAATCTTGCCACCTTTGGACATTACATTTTGCATCTGAATCATATTTCAATTACTTTACAGATACCTAAGAAACACCAATTAAGGATATTAAAGGTATTTTAAAATATCTTGAACATTGTATAGAATATAAGTTTTTTTTACAGGAAAATTGCAGGATAAATTTTGTCACTATGTATATGCATATAGCATTAGGTATTTAATCAATTTATATATTTCTTTCACATGTATCAGTCAACATTGAAATTATAAATTATATTTTTTCTATGGATGCTTATATTAGTAGTTTCATTAACAATACTTTGGCATATCTCTATGTTCTAATCTAGAATAGGTACTCACAAGGAATTATTCACTTAAGAGTGCATGGAAACTCATTACACATAATCAATAGCTGAAAAAACATTGGCAGTAGGATATTTGCATCTCTCACCTGTTCAGAAATGAAAAACAGATGGCATGCATGTCATAAAGTAAGGGATGAAATCCAATGTATTGGTGACTTGCCCTCACATTGTTTTGAACAAAACTTGGCAGTACCCTAAACTGAGTTAATTTCCTCATTACTTGGTCATTCATACACAGAACACATACAGCTATATGACTTAAAATAGATGAATACATACATATATTGTTCCTATATTTCTGTATGATATTAATTGTAAACCTAGAAGGAGAATGGACAAGCTTATTCCACATTGTACCCTCAATACAAATGAAATAAGTATTTGTTCCTTTACTTAGTTATTGAGGCTGTTGCATTCCACTATGCTATTTTAGTTTTTGATCCTCATATTGTATTTTATGCTTTATTTTTTGTTAGCCATGCAAAGTTGGTTAGAACTGGAAAATAAATAGGGACAAATACTGTAAATAAATAGGGAAGCCCGAGTCCCCCAATCAGCAGAACCTTCTGAGCAGGCTCATTGCAGCCTCAGCCGGGAGCCCCACCACCAATGTCATGTATGTTCTGATACATCTAAGGATGTAAAGTCTGCCTGAGGAGATGCATTCTGGTGGAGGAGCCCACCCAGTGGTGGGTTGCTGCCGGTTCGGACCGGTTCTTTAGAACAGGTAGCGGAAATTTACCGCTGCTCACAGAACTGGCAGCGATGACCGGCGGTCCACGCTCCCAAACCGGTCCTCCGGTCGCCGCGGCTTGCAAAAAAACCCTCTGCGCATGCACAAAGGCTTCTGTGCATGCGCAGAGGGTCTTTTCTGGGTCTTTTGTGCCATGTGACGGTGGCACGTGCGCAAGCAAAGCGAGCACGCGTGCGCAAAATGCGCACTTCCGTTGCAATGTGAAGAGGTAGGGAAGGTAAGTGGAACCCACCCCTGACTATATGCCTCACCACAAAACTTATGTAACTAGCCAATGCCAATCCAATACAGATTGGGAGAAAAGTTAAAGTGGCAATGAACTTTACATTACTCAGAGATTGACAGGGAAAGGAACTGAAGATGTGTATTTTTTCTGGGAAAAAGACTATTGCAGATATAGACAAAATATTAATGTCCAGAGACATAACATGAAGAAAAAGGTACATATTGTCAAGGCCACAGTTTTCCCAGTTGTAACATTTAGCTTTAAAAGCTAGATCATCAGAAAGGCTGAATGAAGAAAAATTGATGCTTTTTTAATTGTTATGCTCGAGAAAATTGTTGAGAATACCTTGGATCTCAGGAAGGACAAATAATTTGAAAAGGGGAGGGAAACAGATTGCTCTTGGAAAACAGTAATAATAAAACTAAAGCTGAGATATTTTTGAAACATAATGCAAAGGCAGAAGAACAATTGAAGACAGTAAAAAAGAGGGTGACAGAAACAAAGGTAGCTAGATTCTATCACTGATGATGCATGTATGAACTTACAAGATGCTGTTAATGACAGATAAATGATATCCATCAGGTCATAAAGATTTGGAAACAACTGATTGACAGAACAACAATACATCTTGTAGCCTGGGAATCAAAAATTCACATTACATTAAATGCATAATGTACGGCTGACCCTTTGATCCCACCCCACTTTAGTATGTGTTGAATTTCAATTCAAATCAGGATTATTGCAGGAAGTTTAAACCTTCCTTCCCTTTGCTCCAGTTTTGATTTTCATAGTTCTTTGGGTCATTGACCAGTACAATCACTTTGTTTCAGAATTGTCACCTGTCCAGGAAGAAATAAAGAAAACAACCAAGTTCCTTTGTTAGCAAATGTTAAGCAAGGAGTATTTTCATATAATATTCAGCATATTTCTTAGTCTTGCTTCATATACCTCTTATTTTAAATGTTCGTAATGTCAAAATGTTGGTCTGTAAACTATCGGTGATTTCTTTTTAAAATTTCTAACAGCAGATTGAATTAATAATAGGAGTTTCTCAAATGTTAAACTGTACACTGTACATAGTTTTATAAGACGTTACACTGAGAACATGTGATCATATCCTTAATTGTGTAAATAGATTTTTTAAGGCTTCTATGCCTCCGTGTACAACAGGGCTGTACCATCTTGTGAAGGTGAAACATAAAATGCAACATATTGGGACTGACCACGAGATTCTCAAAGTGGGATTCCATTTTTCCTGTTTTTAGATGGAGAAGTCCTATTGCATTTTAATGGGGTTGGTCTAATTTTTTTCTCTCATTTTTTTTCCTGTACAAACATATTTTTGGTAACTTTGCCACTCAGTTCAACTCTGTGGACAGGGATCTCAAAAAAATAGAATGGGGTAGTATGGAGAGCTGTTGTATCACGTTACTTTCCGTAATCTGACCTTCAAAGAGTCATCAGTGGAAATCTGGAGAAGAATAAATAAATTAGACCAGCCTTTCTTGGGCATGTTGTTCTGAAAATGTATTTGAGTATAATTTCCAGAATTCCTGACCAAGCCTGCTGCATTTTAGGAGAAAGTTGTTCCCATGTTAAAGGATACTTAATTCAGGTAGATATTGTATCATTTACAGTTTTACTGTAATATTTTTCTTCAGTCTTCATTTTCAGTTCATTAAAGTAAATATTTTGAACTCAAAATTTAAACAAAGATTAAAATTGATCCATTATGAAACTAGATGATTGTAAAAAAAAAAATCTTCTATCTGGAGAGTGGAAAATACAGTGATTTTTTTAAAAAAAGTTTCAATTCATGTTGCACTTGTTTTTCTGCCATGTGATAAAGTTAAAAATGTATGAACTGGATACTGAAAATGCCAGACACAATCCCCTAGACATTGCAGTTCTTTCCGCTGATCTTTTAGCCCTCCCTATATTGGCAAGGACCATCTATAGTCTATAACTCTAAGCAGCTCTAACAGATGGTTCTCTTTAATACTCCCTATCCAATCTGGCAATTCCAGATTAATATGTTTGAGACTTGATGACTTGCCCTGGATGAGCAGTTAATTCATTCCTCTTCTCCAGTAAGGATAGTATAAAGAAATAGTTAAGTCAACACATTTCTGAGTTTCTTCACAGCCTATCAATCAGAAGATTTGTCAGCATCAATTAAAACATAGTTTCCTCAAACATGAACAATATAAAGAAAGACATATCAAATTTTATTTATGGTCTGAGAAATTGAAAGAGATAACTTTATATTATTTTACAGTAAACCTCTTTGAGTAAGCATAATTATGCAATTGTTTCTAATTAAAACATTGGGTGCTTTTCAGATTTTGTTAGGAATGTATTTTGGGTCTGACTAGTTGAGACCTACACTGAGCAATTAGTATGACATCTAACATATTTTTCATGAGTTTGCTGTCACAGAATACTATCTCTCTTTCCAATGCCCATGGTATTACAAAAAGTAACATCTTTTCTCAAATATCCTATTTTTCAGGAAGTATATCTGCACAGCAGCTTTGAATAGGTATAATAAAGCCAGCAATCTCTCAGTATAAAAGAAACCTCCCCCACAAAAAATGTATGTAAAATATGTTTAATTGGCCAAAAATATACATAAGAACAACTGAATTACACCAAAAAGAAGGTTTAGAGCATGATAAAATTCTGGAGAACATTAAATTATAGTGGGAAAAATTATACAATATACCTACCTACCTACCAGATTATTACTTTAACGTGATGGGAGGGTTTATTGGTAACATATCTCTGAGAACAATACCAGTTGAAGTATGAAATTGTGGTTGAATCACCTTTGCTAGTAAGGTTGAGAGGAAGGAGGTAAACCACAATTGAGGTAAATCATGAGGGGCGATGCAGGCATCAGACTAGCAATCCCATTTAGGAGAAAGAACTCCAAAATCAAATTTTATAGAAGCAAAGGCAAAGGCAAACCTTTTCTGAACTATGAGCAAGAAAACTGTATGAAGTAAAAGGAGTGTAGCAGATGATGAGAAGGAGGGAGGGAGGAAACAGGGAGGGAGGAGAAGTGAGGAAGGGGAAGATGAGAAAAATGAAGACAGGAAGAAAGAAGACAGAGAGAGAAAGAGAGAGGGGGGGAGAGAGAGAGAGAGAGAGAGAGAGAGAGAGAGAGAGAGAGAGAGAGAGAGAGAGAGATTTCCAACACTCACTGCTAGCTTACCACAAGGAAACTGGAAGTTGCTTCTGCTCCCAGTGATTTTTTGCCCACTCATGGTCATTATATTTTTCTGTTTAGGTAAGGAAATATCTCTGAAACAATGATCCAATGGGATGTGGTGGAATAGGCACATGCAGGTATAAAAGGGTGTCTTTTGGCAACATGGTGGTTTCCCAGAAAGAGTCCCAGATTAAGAAATTATGCAGTCCCAAACTGAAGGTAGGGAAATAGATTCAGTATAGCCAACCTAGAATCTCTTAGTATTTATATAGTAGGTTAGAAAAGTATAGCTTTAGTTGGCAAGGTTCTGTCTACTAAATG
This sequence comes from Thermophis baileyi, assembly GCA_003457575.1. Classification (NCBI taxonomy): domain Eukaryota; kingdom Metazoa; phylum Chordata; class Lepidosauria; order Squamata; family Dipsadidae; genus Thermophis; species Thermophis baileyi. The sequence continues at coordinate 2,929,833 of QLTV01000769.1, read as the reverse complement.
TAAGCAAATAAAGAATTGAACTCAATTGGATTTCTGTGTCTCATCTCTGCTTGGAACTGATATGGATTGTCCAGTAGGTTTTTAAGAAGCATCTTAGAAATACTTTTACTAAGAGTAAAAAAGGAATTGTATAAGAATTTATAGGAAGGAAGCATTACCAAGGAAAAGCACCAGCAATAATTTCTGACATTTGACGTAGGCCAAGTTGAGAAACACTACAGAGATTCCAGAATTCTACTTTATTCTTGAAGGTATAATAAAAAGAATCTTAAAAGCATGTCCAAGCTTCTGTCTGTCCTAAACAAGGCGAGGTGTTACATGGATCAACCTTGCTATACTTGGACTAGTGAACACAGTGGTGGAGAACTATAGACACAAAAGTGGAAATTTTATAACAAATTGCAAGAGACACTAAATACAACACAAATAAAGGACATAACACTACTGATGGGAAATTGGAATGTAAAAGCCAAAAACTAGAAGAACCTGGAATCAAAGTAAGATTTGGAATGGTTAAATGCAATTATGTAGGAGATAATTAATTGAATTTTGCCAAGGGAAATCTTCATTTATATCCAGAACTAGCTTCAAGCTGCATAAATGGAGACTCTACATATTTATATAATTGGATAAACAACATAAGAAACAAATTATCTACATAATTAGTAACAGAAAATGCAGAAATACAATCCACTCAGCTGGAACATTTCTAGATACAGATAACCAAACAGACCATGAATAATTGGTGTTAAATACATAGTCAAAACTTTGAAAACAGAGTAGGTATACTAGTAAAATTTTAACCTGGGGGAGATATATAATTGATCTGGTGTTGGAGATTGCAACATAAATTCAAATGGTTTGGTCTTTTCCTACTGTTCTCACTTTTCAGGACAAAATCAGTAGAGTTGTTAATATCACTTTAGACCAGTAGCCATGTGTGTTTTTTTCACTACATCCTCAGATTTGGAACCCAATAACTCTGAATTTTGGAGAAATGGAAGCTGGATAAGAGAATTATCATTCAACAATGTAGGAGAAATCTATACCTGATTTGTATCAATGAATACAAATCAGGTCAACATTGATTTCCCCCCCCCCAAAAAAAAGTATAGAAGAAGACTTCCAAGCAATGGAATAATTTTGAGTCTGTTTAAAACATAATTTGGCATCACCTTTATGATTATTATGTTTGAAGTTACATTAATTCAATAATTGGTGGGGGAAATGGGTATTTATCTCTAATCTTGATTAACTCAGCAGTATATTTATTTAAAACACAATCACTCTAAGGAACAGGTTTTGTGTACTGACTTTTATGAAAAAAACCTGAGGAGCCATGAGAAGAGATATGAAAACTGAAACAGTATTTTTTTTTCTTAAAATTTCAAAGAACTAAAGATCCAAGTGGCTTTCAGAACAAATTATCTTGATAGCCAAAGAGAATGGATGAAAGCCTTTGGCAACAAGGACATACAAAGACTGAATGCAAATTGTCAACATCAAGGTAGAATGAACAAAGAAATATACAAAGACTCTTTATTTATTATTCCATTTGTACACTGCTGAATCTACCAAGCCTCCTGGTGGTTTACAATAATGAATAATACAATGAGAACATCCACATAAATTAATTTAAGCAAAAACACCAAAATGCCACAAGAGTTAATACTAATAAGTAAAAATTGATACAATTAAAAGCATCATCATCTTATTGACTGACCCACCATCACGAAGAATAACTACATAGCTAACAATGCAGGGGTGAAATTCAAAATTTTTCCCTACCGGTTCTGTGGGCATGGCTTGGTGGGCGTGTCAGGGGAAGGATACTGCAAAATCTCCATTCCCACCCCACTCCAGGGGAAGGATACTGCAAAATCCCCATTCCCACCCCACTCCAGGGGAAGGATACTGCAAAATCCCCATTCCCACCCCACTCCTGGGGGAAGGATATTGTAAAATCTCCATTCCCTCCCCACTGGGGTCAGCCAGGGGTGGTATTTGCCGGTTCTCCGAACTACTCAAAATTTCCGCTACCAGTTCTCCAGAACCTGTCAGAACCTGCTGAATTTCACCCCTGTAACAATGGCACCTCTTTATTCTGAAGAGTCCTATCTTCATTAGTTTCTGGAACAGCTTATCATATGGTGCAAATTAGGCTTATAATAGGAAACAGTTCCATAGGGCTTTATGACAGAAAAACAACATATCTGGTCACTAGCCCCCAATTATGTTTCCTCCCAGGAAAAGTATATGGAATGGGTTGATTCTGGTTGGGAAAGGCTGTCCTGCAAGTACATTAATTCCAGGCCATATAGACCTTGACCACAGTGAACACTCTGAACAGCTCTGGAAATTGACCAGTAACCCTTCACAATTGAGATTCCATAGATAAAAGCATTTTTACAAACAAATGATATTCAGGAGCCAGCTCCACTAGAAAACACAGAAAAAAAGACCAATACTAAACCTCTGAACTGTTTCAAACTCTGGAGAAAACAGTTAAAGTGCAAACAGTTTTACATAAAGAACTATGAAACAAGACTGTGTATTCTAGAACTGAAAAATATTGGTATATATGCCATATTGACAAAGAGAGATGAAAGAGAATGAGCAAATTATTGAATCACTGTGCTAAATCCCAACACAAAAGGCATAGACCTGACATCAAAAGCTAACATAAGTTAGACAAAGGAAGAGAGCAAGAGAATTTACTTTATTGATTCCAGCAAGATCTTATGTAAATCAAGCCGGAATGTGGAATATATTAAGGCTAATTTGTGGGCCAGAACCTGCTTATTCTTCTGAATGACCTTTACAATGAACAAAATACATGGAACAACTAAGAACTGAAACTGGGAAAAATGTGAAGCAAGGAATATATACTGTACTAACATCTGTTTAACTTATGTAGTAAATCTATTATACGAATGGCAGGATTGCTTTTTAAACCCTGAACTGATGTTATATGCACCTATGAACTGATTTCATACTGATGTAAAGGAAAGACTTATCAATATTTAACTAAATAATATGTTTTATTTTAAAAAGCGTATTAATAGATTTGCATTTGACATTACCTATGCTTTTTTCCTTATTGTTTGTCCTTCAATATATTTTTGTTTCCCTTTTTCTATGTTATATGTATATTAAAAGCAATAAAAAGGAATTTCAGAATTTAAAAAAAAGATAAAAACAGGATTCAAAATAAAAGGTTGAAATAGTAGCTGTTTAAGAAATATATCGTATTTTTTGGACTATAAGACGCGCTGGACTATAAGACGCACCTAGCTTTTGGGGAGGAAAACAAGAAAAAAAATCTGCTTCAGCCTCTGCCTCCCAGCAATTTGCCTCCTTGCAGCAAACAGCAAACAGCCTGGTCAGCTTCAGCACAGCCTGATTTAGCATGAGCAGCTGATTGGCGGTTGGATCAGGCTCCCGGAATACTGCCAATCAGCTGTTCCAGGCTGCGGGATTGCTGCCGCCCATCGCCGCCCATTGCCGCCCATCGCCGCCCATCGCTGCCTATCACCGCCTCCGTGTGCCCCATTTTCGGCCTCTGCGCATCCTGTTTTTGGCCTCTGCATGTCCCATTTTCGGCTCCGCGTTCCCTATTTTCAGCCTCCACGTGTCCCGTTTTCAGCCCATTCCAGGAGGCGGGGATTGCCGCCGCCGCCTATCACCGCCACCTGGAATGGGCTGAAAACAGGATGTGTGGAAGCAAAAAATGGGGCACACGGAGGCTGACAATGGGGCGCGTGGAGGCCAAAAACGGGACACGCGGAGGCTGAAAATGGGGTGCGTGGAGGCAGTAATAGGTGGAGGCAACGATGGGCGGTGGCGATCCCTGCAGCCTGGAACAGCTGATCAGTGATATTCCAGGAGGCAGATCCAACCGCCAATCAGCTGCTCGTGCTAAATCAGGCTGTGCTGAAGCTGACCAGGCTTTTTGCTGTTTGCTGCAAGGAGGCAAATTGCTGGGAGGCAGAAGCCAAAAGGTGGGGGCCGGCGGGTGGGCGGGGCTTTGGCAACATTCGATCTATAAGATGCACAGACATTTCCACCCACTTTTTTGAGGGGGGAAAGTGCGTCTTATAGACTGAAAAATGCAGTAGATAATAGTATTTTTGCAAGCTGAACTACTTTATTAGTTTCAGAAGTGGAAAATAAAAAAATGAAAAGTAAAAAAAATGGGCCAATGCTCAATATGTAGAACAATAATAATATTAATCTGCATGCTTAGTGAACTTCTAGCTGACAGCCAAGAAGAGAAGATTTTAGATAGCTTTGTTTCTAGGCTCAAGTATAAAGGTACATAGTATTTTGGTGAAGAAAAGGATCGAATTATTCTAGTTAAGTCAATAACATGAAGGATAAGACCATTTTTATGACAGTAAAGATAAGAATGGTTAAAACAGTAGTTTTTCCATGCCATAGTATATTGGTGAAAGCTGAGATAGTGAGAAAGAGTGGGGGGGGGAGAAAAGAAATATAGATGTTTAAATATGGATTTAGAGAAGCTTTCTATGAATATCATGGATTATATGAAAAACTAATCAATCAATTCTGGACTGAAGAAAAGATTGACTGTTCCTTTGAGGCAATGATCAGCAAGCAGAAACACACTTACTTTGGTCATGTGCTGCAAGAGGATGATGAACTATTAAAATATTTACTCTGCTTGGGAGACAGAATTAATGAATAAAAGGGATGAACATAATGTGATTGAAAGAGCTACAAACTATTACCTGAAGCAGGGAATGTACTTTTCCACACACTTCACAGGGGTTGAGCCTCACTCGATGGCATCTAACTAAGTTTAGATTATAAAGCTGATGAATCATAATATAACTTGTTTGGAAAATTTGATACAAGACAAGAATCAGATAATTAATCCATAAAGCATTAGGTGATATAGTGGGTGGACTCTGTTAACTGAACACATTTTTATGCTGCCAGAGTTATTTGTTTGTGAGATAGGCTGCCTTATAAATATGATGAAATAAATAAAAAGTTCAATGTGCAACCACAGGTTTTCCCTTCCTCCCAAAGCACCAAAACAATCAGAAAGAAATCTAATGCCATAGGCATAACAAAAAATACTTTTGCTGATTTGACTTACTTTTTCTGCCTTTCACACTTTAAACAAAAAGCCAAAAGTCTTTATTTCACATATTTCACATATTTCAAATATTTTTGATAAATATTTTTTTACCTTGGACTAAAATACGGCATTAACTTACTTATTTTAGTGTTGATTGTATCATTTATTTTCCAAAGGATTTGCTGGTGTACTCAAATTATTTCACAGATATGAGGGTTTACAGTGCAATGTTTCTTATGTTGTTGAAGTTCATAGAAAATGTGTTATATATTTAGTGTTCGTTAATGTAAATGGAATAAGAACAGTAAGATGTAATGAAGCTCATCTATGCACATCTATGACCATAATAAATATTCAATTTGATTTGAAGCTATCATTTCCTATAATAGCAGAATAAGTCTGAGATTTGTGAGTTTCCAGACTGTAGGAAATGTTGAACTATGGGAAGGCTGCAAGGGCAGAGAATATTCTTTCAAAACTCTAAAACTTCTGGCTGGGAATTATGGGAGTTAGTCCACAACATCTCTGGGAGGTGGCATGTTGGGGAAATATGCTATAAAATATATTAAATATTGGAAGAGCAGACTTTCCTGGCTATTGGACTATGTAAACTATGAGAGTAAAAATAAAATAAAATCTAAGAGACATATTTTAGAAAAAAAAAGACCAATTAATTCTTATCCTATTCTTTAGAGTTTCTTACATACTGACTTTTTTGTTACAATTCCTTTGCATCCTCATCTCTTAAATTTCTGCCGGCTCCTCCTTAACACATTCAAGATTATAGATGTTTACACTGTACAGACTACCTAAATCAACAATTCATACTAGTGGAGAAATTGATCTGAGGCAAATGTTAGGAAGGTTGAACTACTAAATCTTTGCCTGGACATTCACTGTATTTTTTGCTGAACTGAATTGCTGCTCAGATGTTCACTCAACTATCCTTCATGTCAAAGTTCAAAATAATATGAGAAATCTTTTATGAGTACAATTACTATTGTGGTTTGATAATATAATCTCTAACAGATTCTGCCAATTCTGTTTCCTTCTTTCATACCCTCAAAAGAGTCTAGTGCATTGTCTATTATTCTCTTCACTGGGTAAAATGGAATGTTACAAACTTTATCTGAACATTGATAAGGTATATCATTGTGTCCATCCCCCCCGAATATTAAGTCACTGGGAGGGGAAACATAATGATATACCTTATTTTTTTATAGCTTCCATTTGTTTGTACATAAATAAGGTAAAGTATCCTTAAGATGACATTTTATTCCTATGAGGAAATTAAAATTGTTAAATTAAGCCCTTTTTATTTTCTACTTTGTGTGGTCCAAATACTAGGAAGCTTTTATATCAATTGCTTTTATATTCTTATTTTATGTGGATGGAATATTGCTTTGGGTTCCATCAATTAAAAATGGCATATTATGGGACTCCAGAGATACATCTTGCTTCTTGCAATCTTTGCCCTTTGGAATAGTCTCCCTTTTGAAATTCATAGAGTCCTGTAACTGTTGGCTTATAGGAAGTTACTTGGCTGTTCCTGCAGGCTTTGGATTAGGACCATAAGTGGCCCCACTAACCATTATGGTAGGTATGCTCATCTGATTCAACGTGGTGAACTCTTAATATTTTGGGGTATTTTCTTCACTGTTTCTAAGCTACCCAGAATCATGGTGATTTGGAAATTGACTAAATATGTACAAATAAATAAATTGGGCTATATACTAATAATTGTAATAAGAACAAAATAGTTACACAACTTGCATCTGTATACTAGAGCCTTTCTAATTTCTGTATAAAGGGGATATATGATACCCTATATTCTTTGGCCTTTTGCTGACCTTCTAAAGAATAATTGTGCTTTATATGAAAACTATTCCATTGCAAAGCTCTGAACAGATTCCCACAAATCATCTGTCTTGAATAAGTGCAATACCTAGGTCAAAAGAGAAAAACATGATATTTTAAAATAATTGTAATGGCATAGCCTCAAACATGAACTATCATGGCAAGAGACAAATAGGATTTAATGTACAACTTCCACAAAGATTTAAAAGTTGCAAAATTTGGAAAGCATTGTTGCAAAATGCTTTTCAGTATGTTATTTGTATAATATTTATATTTCTGCCCATCTATACAGAAGCTGAAACTTATTATGGTTGAGTTATATTGTAGTATTGTATATTCATCTAGATCAAAATAATTGTTTCCAAGGATCTTGAAAGCCACAAGCAATTGCAATCTATACAAAGAAACAATTCCTCATACCAGATACTTGGCAGGAATAATTTGAAATAGAATAATTTTGGAAAAGTAGATTTTCTGATAAAAAACTACATGAGCCTGACTGTAGCAGGTTCTTGCTGGTTCTTCTCATAACCTAGATGACCTACAAGGTCCCTTCCAACTCTGTTAATCTGTCTGTCTGTCTGTCTGTCTGTCTGTCTGTCTGTCTGTCTGTCTGTCTGTCTGTCTGTCCGTCCGTCCACCCACAAACCCATCCATCCATTCATTCATCCATCCATCCATCCATCTATCTCGCATCTATCTATCTATCTATCTATCTATCTATCTATCTATCTATCTCTGCATCCATTTATAATTTGTTGTGCTTTCAAGTCAGTCTGACCTCTTGACCAGTCCTGACTCTTTGGCCTGGCCAATGCCTGATGTCCTTGGCAACATTCATTTTTGTGTTTTGCCATTGCCTTCTTCCTAGGTCTGAGAGAGAATGATTGGTCTGAAGACAACCAGCTGGCTGGTGTGTGTCTAAAACAGAACTAGAACTCACAATCTCCTGGTTTATAGCCCAGGGCCTTTCACCATTACACCAAACTGACTCTTATCTGTCTTTGATTGGGTACCAAAATACATTTTTGCTACTAATGACAAACATTTTATTGCAAAGGTATATAAACTCTGTTTTAAAATGAACTAGGAAGATGAATATTTTAAAGTGTATGTGATTAAATGGGCAAAAAGCTTTGACTATAATATTATGATTGATCAAAGGGGAAATATGTGGATTATTGGACTGAAGAGATGTTACCTAGTTTGGTAATGAAACATCTGCAAGTAAACAACCAAGCTTAGAGAGCACCAAGGACCCCACTACTGAAGAAAACCATATAGCACTATTCAGTGGATGAGGTCCAAAAGCTGAGCAAGAATACTCAAACCAATAGAAAACTGGAATTGATATAGATGAATATAGAGCAAACCTAGAAGGAATAAAAGAATAGTCAGGTAAACTTCAACTTAAGAAGGAAGACAGGGTGAAAAATAAACTTAAGATAGCTCTTAATATGAGAGGAGGCAAAGGAAGACTGCCATTATGCCCTACAACAATGAAGAAGGGTTTCAATAATCCTTGGGATATCTATCTTTTGAACTGCCCTTCCTGAAGGGCCAACAGTTCCAGAAGTGCATGGAACATCAGAACATAAGAAGTTCAAAGGTTTACCTGAGAAGGGGAGACAGTAGACAATGAGAAAGAAGAGAGAAAACTGCAGTTAATTCTTAACTCTGGAATTAGGACCAAGGAATAAGAAAAAATAATGCATGCCTTTGTCAAGCTTGACAAGTAGGATTGGACTCAAAAGTTTAAATATGCCCTTCCAACTCTATGATTTTATGATTCTATCATTGTTTGAGCTGATCTTCTATGCAAACAAATTGGATTTAGCCTCCAGGCTACTTTATTGAGAAATACATGTCCTGAATAAGAATCAACAAAACTTGGTGGCTAGTAATGAGCTTGTTTAGTGGAGAAGAGAGACAATGCATAAGTGTAATAATCACAATTCATTTAACTTTTTAGTTTAAATGTATTTTATTATCTGAATTGAAATATATTCCCAAGAAACTTTTATTTCTAAATCAGCTGTCCTTCCATCTAATTATAAAAAAATCTAGATCTTTAAAGATTATCAAATAAAGATCTAATTTATTAGTCCATATTTTGACTGGGATATTCTGATCATAATTAACAGTTAATAAAATGGAAGATCAAATAATAATTCAGCTGAAAATTTCCATATACAAATTTTGTATAGACATATAATATACAGATCTATTCTTCAAAATTTGTTAACTATTATGGATATAAAATTATATTATTGTTAATACAACATGCAAAACCTCTATATCCCTATGACAGTGATGGCTAACCTTTTCCGGACCGAGTGCCCAAAGCGCGCCCGCACCGGAACCCCCAAAATGCAATGCATGCGCAGCCCCCCACATGCACCCGACCCCCATGCATGTGTGCATGCCCCTGCATGTGCCCTGCCCCCCATGCATGCACGTGTGCCCCCATGCATGTGCCCTGCCCCCATGCATGTGCATGCGGCCCCCCGCATGCGCCCTGCCCCTGGCGTATGCACGGCAGAGACCTGATGACCAGCTGGCCGATGGGAGGCGCATGCGCATCTGCGGCGGAGCTGAACTGGGGCAATGGCTCACGTGCCCACAGAGAGGGTGCTGCATGCCATAGGTTCGCCATCACGGCCCTATGATATCAGAACTGATTCATGTAATTGTTTAATAGGAGTGAGGGAAATGCTATAGCATTTCTGGATTTAAAAGAATAAAGGACATTGAGTGTTGTTTAGCTAGCTTTTCTGTATCAAAAACAATATTGCATAATAAAAGCATTTTATTTCTTGACAATATCCAAAGTTCTATATTTGAATGTTTGGCTTTTTGTTTTGGGATTTCTGAAACTTATCCAAAGACCTTTTTTTAAAAAAATAAAGATAACATTTTAATTTAGGTTTTGAATTATAATCAAAAGTAATTATAAAATTCAATGTATATCAGTCCCACTGAGAAACTTAAAACAATTTAAGTATGTTTCATGAAACAACCACACAGTAACATCATGTGGATATCTGAGCCATATTGGCATAATGAAATGCTAATAAAATGTGTACATGCCACACAGTCACAGTAAAAATTAAAATGCTTTCACAAATGCAACCTCAAAGCTAAAGGAATAAACTGATGCAGTAATATCTAAAAATAAATGAATGTCCTGGTACTGTATTGATCTAGAAGATACAGTCAAAAATAGATGCTATTTTTACTCATTTAAAAAAGTACAATTTTTAAGAAGATTGCTAAATATTATTCCAAAGTCTATTTAACTGTGATTATATACTGTATGTGCAGACACCAATTCATATGGATACTCTTATAAAAAAATCTAGCCTGCCTATTTTTCTAATTTCTAATGACCGTAATTCTATTTTTTTTCCCAGATAAAATTACGTTTCATTTCTGCTTAGTGCTGACAATTTCATTAGTTCTACTGAATGGGGAATCCATCAAATAATAATAAGAAACTTAAGCATACTTAGATTGAAACATTTAGTCATTGTCAGTTCTTAGTCTTCAGGCTACTTGTACTCCAAATATTTAATTTTATATAGATTTTAATAATAATATTTCTGTTGCATATGTGGTTAGGAAGGAGAGGCTAAAAATTCTTCCTCTTGTATACCCAGCTTTCTAGTGGAGAGCTTTTGGTGATATGCCTTATAAATATATGGCTATGTTCCTACAGGAATACAGAAATTTTACTCTCTAGTTTTGTCCCAAATGCTTCACTGTGGCATTGTTATAAGTATTTAAATTAACTTTATAAAAACACTAAACTTCACTTCAAAATATTATTACTTTTTAGATTTATACTCCACCTTTTATTTTGTACAATCCAATGCAGCATATATAAATCTCTGTTGCTCTATGTTCTGCATCAAAACAAACCTATGTGATAGATTGGGTTGAGATAATGACTCCCAATATCACCTACTCCGCTTCATAAGTACTGAATGGTGCATAATCTTCTTTAAAAAAAACCAAAACCTTACTTTTTTCAGACATGCTATTTTCTGTGATTTTTTTTTTTAATGAAATGGAATGGCTTTTAAGTATATATTGTATCATTTATTTAAAAAATAGGTACAGTGAAAAGTTTATTCATATAGTTTGTATATAACCACAAAGAAACAGACAGAAACAGATACTGTGAAGTCAGAAGCCATTCTTTTCCTTTTAGGTTTAAAAAAAGTTGACAGAACAAAAATGAGAGAACATAACAAGGTTACAAGGAAAAGCAATGTCAGAATAACAGAAGAACAGAGTTGGAAGGGATCTTGGAGGTCTTCTAGTCCAAACCCCTGCTCAGGCAGGAAACCCTATACCATTTCAGACAAATGGATGTCCAATCTCTTCTAAAAACCTACTGTGTTTGAGCACCCACAACTCAGAAGGCAAGTCGTTCCACTGATTGATCTATATCCTGCATGAATGAGACATGGTTCCACAGTAAATACAAAACACAGTAAGTACAAAACTTTGTGCTCTGTGGATGCACAAAGTTTCTAATTTATTTCTGGAGGGAAATAATTTGGGTGGAGTTGCAAAAATGATATTAGGGTGCCAGGGGTGGGTTCTAACTTACCTCGCTGCCGGTTCGCTTCCTCCCGCGTCGCGTGGCCGCGCCTCGCTGCTCACTGCCATGCACAGTGCAAAAAAAAATTAAAAAAATTCGCCCCCCCAAAAAAGCCAAAAACAAGATGGCGACGCATGCGCAGTGCCAGAAACTCGGCTTCTGTGCATGCGCAGAAAAAAAAAACCCAGAAAAAATTCTCATTTTAGCTTCTGCGCATGCGCAGAAGAAATAAAAAACTCCCCCCCCCCCAAAAATAATTCCAAAAAAAGATGGTGGCGTCCACGGACCAGCACTGACCGAACCGGCTCCGTGACATCATCATGATGTCACCAGCGGGTTGCTACCGGTTTGGGTGAACCGGTCCGAACCGGGAGGAACCCACCTCTGTTCAGTGCCTAAATATTGAAAAGGAAACTTGTGTGTCATCAGAATACCATCTAATGCAGTGGTTCCCAAAGTGGGCGGTACTGCCCCCTGGGGGGTGGTGGGATGACTTGGGGGGGCGGTAAGAGGCAAGGGTGGTGGCAGGGGGGCGCTAAGAAGGGCAAGGGTGGCGGCAGGTGGTTCACCTTACCGGTAGTGACAGCTGGCTGGCCTACTCCCTTCCCCGCAGCCCTGCCATGCTTGGCGGCCTATCACGCAGCCTTCCTGGCGGTCCCCCATGCCTGCTTGCCTTCCGAGGTCAGCGTCCAGCCCAGCCCAGCCCGGCCAGTGGGTGGGCGGGCGGCGGCTGCCCCGTGGCCAGCTTGCAAAGGCAGGCAAGCGGAAGGCCACGTGGAAGGCACGCAAGCATGTCAGGGTGGCAGAGAAGGGAGGTAGCAGCCTACTCCTTTCCCTGCAGCCCTGCCATGCTGGCCTGCCTTCCACGCGGCCTTCCTGGCGGTCCCCCATGCCTGCTTGCCTTCCGAGGTCAGCGTCCAGCCCAGCCCAGCCCGGCCAGTGGGTGGGCGGGCGGCCCTTGGAAATGCAGACACTGAGAGGGGCTGTTGCACATGCGCCCGCCCCGTTTCTGCAAAGGCAGACCCCCCCCCTTTGCAGGGCGATCCAAAGAGGTGAGGGGGATGCTGCCCCCGCCAGCCCGGAGACCACGCTCCTGGACGGCACATGACAGGGGACGCGACGCTGCTGGAGTGTGGTTGCTGCTGCCCCCGCCCCTCTCACTTTCCCGGCTTCAGCTCCAGGACCTTTGCGGGCCGGAAAGCGTCCATAGGTGCACGCCCCAACGCTTCCCGGCCTGCAAAGGTCCCGGAGCCGAAGCCGGGAAAGTGAGAGGGGCGGGGGTGGTGGCAACCGCGCTCCGGCAGCGTTGCGTCCCCTGTCATGTGCCATCCGGGAGTGCGGTCTCTGGGCTGGCGGGGGCTTTCGCGGCACCGGCCGGGCCCACGCGCTCCCGCGAAAGAAAGAAAGATGTTAGGAAGGAAGAAAGACAGACAGAAAGAAAGGGAAAGAAGAAAGAAGGA
>QLTV01000769.1:2855780-2880561 GCA_003457575.1 Thermophis baileyi | reverse complement strand
TGTGAGGAGAGCCTCTTGATCCAAGTAGGGTCGCAATGTTGCTCTAATTTTAGCTGTGGGTCTAGGAGGACACCCAAATTGCGAGCCCGTTCTGAGGGGGACAGTTTTCCCCCCCCCAGAACCAAGGATGGACAGTCGACATAGTCTTTGGGAGGCAATACCCATAGCCACTCGGTCTTGTCTGGGTTAAGTCTGAGCCTGTTAACTCCCATCCAGACCCTCACAGCCTCCAGGCACCGGCACATCACGTCCACCGCTTCACTGAACTGACGCGGGGTGGAGATGTACAACTGGGTATCATCAGCATATTGCTGATACCTCACCCCGCATCGTCGGATGATCTCACCCAGCGGTTTCATGTAGACATAATAATGCTCCTTTCCTTTTAACCTATGTGAAAAATCTATAAAAATTTCATTAAAAATGAAGAAATCAGGAGTCTGGTAGCACTTTTTCCAACTAACACATTTTATATAAGGTGTAAGTTTTCATGAGCTATAGCTCAGTTTGCCAAGTAGATAAGCAGATGTAGGCTTTGAATCTGATAACGTGAGCTGCAGCTCATAAAAGCTTCTGCCTTTTCATAAAATGTGTTAGTTGGAAAAGGGTAGTGGTACTAGACTTTTTCTGATTTTTGGCTAGCATAGATTAATATTACTCTCCTACTTCAGTGTCTACAAAGGAATAAGAAAAAGACATGGATGCATAACTGGCAACATTTAATTCTATTCACTAATGTAAAGAATTCCAGAATCTTTTGACACATAATAACTGGTTCTTTACAGAGAATAATAACTAGTTCTGATAGAATAAGAGCTGTAAATGTACGAGAACATAGTATTATTTAATTGGTTTGATTGTGAGTCCAATTTGACCGTTTAACCGTAAGATTAGATCATGTTCTAGATTATATCTAAATTTCTAACTTAATTTTGTGGCTGAAAAAGATAAGACTGCTGGGAAAAATATTTCTGCTGAGAAATTTAAAATATGTACTGGTTGGTGGGTCTCCATCTTGGCATCCCTATATACCTTATTTCAGGGCTGTCAAACTCCTGGTCCATGGGCCGGATGTGTCATGTGCTGGCCACGGCCACGCCCAGTTTAGCGAAGGGGAAAAAAGTCCTGATACATCACGTGACAATGCCATGATGACGTGAGTTTGACACCCCTGCCTTATTTACTTATGCAGATCATACACTGTATACAAGATAATGAAACTGATCTGTCATTATACCTTTCTAAAGAAAGAAACTATCAAGACAATTGTTGCCTAAGTATGTTAGCAAATCATATCAATGACATCAAAGCTACCAGATCTGTGCTGTAAAAATTCAAGTACACAAAGATACAGAAAACTCAAGGTTGCATTGTTCAGACTTCCACTTTGTCAAAAGTTACTAGAATGCTGTGCATCTCTTTTCTACTCTTTGGTGATCACCCAGAGTTTTGTAGGCTAGATCTATTAGTCTTAATGGCATATTTACTGGAAACTCTTAATAGAAGAAGATTCTGACTGAAGGAGCAAACCAGATTTAGGAAAAGGAGATCCACAGTAAATAAGTGAAGATTTGTTTTCTGTTTCTTGCAGAATATATTAGTACTTTAACATGGTATTAATGGACTTAAAATCAGTATTTGACTTGATTCCCAGAGATAAACTCTGGTGGAAAATTGGAACTTCTTTTCATTAATCAATGCCTGAGATTGTTAATTTATGTATTATATGACAACATCTCAGTCAGATATCAGGTTAGATATGGCAGAAATACCTGCTATCCCTATCTAAAAAATACGACAAAAGCTTGTGTTCTAGTTCTCCTCTTTAATATCATTGTTGAATCCATAGTGTCAGCACTAACAAAAATCCAATTTCATCCCCCAAACCTTGCTCACACTGTAATAGAAGTGAAATGATGAGATTGTCCTCTCAACAGTAGAAACTGGCTAAAGAGGAACTGCTGGGCACTCAGGAGCAATACTCAGAGGAAAACCTACCTATTTGGAGAGAAGATAACAGCTTGCTTGCCAGTTCTCTTTGCAGGACCAAGATTGCTGAAATTGTGCTCATCTGGGATGATTCCACACAGATTCCATCATCTGTTCCCTTAACATTAAAGAATAAATGTTTTTCTAGCTGTCTGACTTTTAATGTCTAAGATGACCTCAAACTGAAATGACAGATCAAATCCAAGATGACTGAGTTGACTTAGAGACTTAGCTGTGAATCATCTCATCCACCATATTTTTTTTTTTAATATGTGAATCAATGGTAAGTGGTTATTACTACATCTTCTGGCAACAAATCCCACAACTTAGTTGAGTATTGGATTTCATTTTTATTTTAGCTCAAATCTATTGCATTAAAGCAATGTTTTTCTTGAAAAAAAGCATTTGGGATAAAGAAGAGGAAGATCTACTTGTCATCCTTTAATAGACAAAATAAACTTTCCTATTGAGAGTATACTAGGCTACCAAGATCTGATTTTTTGTTTTTGTTTTGATTACTCTGAGAATTGAGAAAGTCCATGAAAATAAAGAATATATTGCATGTAGGTGGGCTTATGAATAGCTTTGAATAATGTATAAATACAAAATGAAGTTTCCTTTATTTTATAATACCTCACATTGTTTACATTTAATCCATGTTTAAAAATATCCCTCTTGGGACATACTTTAAGTTCATATTCAGGTATGTATAATAAATTATTATTATAGACACTCCCAAGCTTATGTGCAATTTTAAATAAGTATATTCTAAATATGACTTATCAAAGTGAGTTAAAACAGATACAATTATATATTTTTCCAGCTTTAATTGTGAGCTATTTGCTCATGGTCCAAATGTGACATTTTGGAACTTTTGTTAGATCCCTACAACACAGCCAAGTTGTAAACAAAGGCAACTTTTAAGACCAGCTGTGACCAATCCATTGCTCAAGTTCAATAAGCAGAACAAACACTGTTTCACCAACAGCTGAAATTATCATGCGAGCTTGAAGAAAAAAATATTTTCTGGGTGAGTGAAGCTAATATGCAGGTATAGAGAAATCTGTATAAGGTCATTTGTTTCCTGGAAGGTCTGAAATCCTTAGATAAATTATGTGCAGAAAAGAAAAACAATCTTACCATGAGTAAATATTTTTTCAATTTGTTTTTATTTCAGTAATTTAAATATATTCTTCTAATGATGGCTCACAGAAGGTTTAATCATTCTATTGTGTTTTAATATAGTACAATCAAGCAAGAAATGGCCTAACCCCAAATATTTAGTGTTTTGATTCTCTTCTCACATAATAACTTGATAATGAGAACTGCTTAACTTTCAGAATGACAAGTCAGTAGTTCAATATTATCTATCAAGATTAATTTATTTTATATTTTCAAAAGAGAAAGCCTTGTAATTAACAAGACAAATATTCTACATCCTTGTAAGCAATCAAAACTCACAATGATTGGTAGTACAAGTGGGATTCTGTTAGACTATTCAGAATTCAAAAAAGGCCCAAGAGTAAATCTCATTAAATGTCCCAAAAGGTTTTTTAGCTTGAGAAAGTGGTGAGGGGAATCAAATAAAAACCTGAAAGCTAACAGATCAGACTGTCACTGTATATAGCAAGTCAAAATTCTTTCACTTTGACACATTATTAAACAATACGTATTATTTTTTGATTAATAATATCATCAAGACAATGCCAAAATATAGTAGGGTTTCTGTTTTCCACTAAGCTTTTCATGCATGTTTCAGTATAGGACTAGAGATATGAAATAATGTATAAAGAGAAAATGGATAGGCAGCTGTAATTCTCTTTTCTCCTCATTTGCAGCTGCAGTTCCTGGCAGTGATTCTCTGATCTTGTCACACTTATATAATCTGGATTCGTTTGATAGATCCTTTCTCTTGGCTTGTCATTTCATTTTAGTAGCCCTTCAGCTTTTGTCTCTAGTTCTCACTTTGATGTGAAATTACTATGTTTTCTGTACTTTATTGCATTTCTTGTGTACTTCACTAGTAGTGTCACTGGCTTAGTGTGTTGAAATAGTAGCAGTTACATTTTGTCCATTTTTTAAATTGATCAAATAATACCGAAAATAATACAGCAGTCTTCTTCCTTTATAAATACTTGCATTTATTACTCTGGAAGTATGTTGAATTCACATATGCCAGTATTTATAAAGTAAATACTGATATATAAAGTAAAGTAAATACTGTATTATACTTACTTTATGATATTGAAATATGATAATTCAGGTTACTGCAGATTGACCAAACTCCCATCTGCTTTAAACAATGTCTGCTGTAAACTACAACTGAAGATCACACAATTTGAATAATTAAAGGGGGAAATTGGGACCATTATTTTCAGGTACTTCTAATGTTTTTGATCATATCTTTGCTAGTCCAAAGATAAGAGAGAGAGAGGGGGGGGAGGGATTTTAATTATCCCATCTTGCCAAGTGAATTTGGTCAACTAACACAGAAAAGTATCCATATAATGCTCATAAACCCCTCAAGCATGCAAAACAAAAAGCAAAAAAATGAACTGCACTGGGTTTGTATCGGGGTCCAATTCAACACGTTGGTCATCGCCTGGCATAAGGCTTTGCCCCATCTTATCACCCCATCTCAATCAGGCAGGGAAGGTATGCTGCAGATCGCATCAGTCAAAGAATTTTGACTGGTGGGCTATAGGAAGAGAGCTCTCTCTGCTGCTGACCCCGTATTGTGAAACATCCTGCCCCCAGAGATGAAGAAAGCCCCAAATCTCTTGGCCTTCCATAAAGGGCTCATATCTTGGTTCTGTAGCCTTGGGGGGGGGCATAGAGGACCATTCAACTGTGGGGCTGGCTAGTCCTGCCTTGTAATAATAATAAATGGCCATCTTAGGATATTTGCCCTTTTAATATTTAATTGTTAGTCTATAATTTTGAATTTTTAATCCTAATTAATGTTAATATTAATGTTAATATTTATTTATTGATTATATTACATTGCACACAACATAGAACCCCTCTCTGAGGCAGATGGGTGGTGTAAAAATATGAAATATAAATAAATAAATATGCAATGCACTTGTGCTGCTAAATTAAAAATAAGACAAGGGAATATTTAAAAAAATGTATGAAGAAGTAACTGCTTTAGGCTAAAAAATGCTTGAATTCAGTCAGTGGGCAAAGAAGACATTTGATTTAAGGATATATTAGCTTCATTGTGGAATATAACTATTCTTCATTAGCAATATTATCTGGCCACATTTCAGGTTTACTATTTTTTTTCCAGAAATATTATTATGTTAATTATAGTCAAGCCTTTGATATACAAAAAAACCCCCTCCTCTAACAGACATAAATGATGTGATAGTTTATTGGTCAATGTACTGCTAAATTTAATTATTTAGAAAGCAATTTACTGATATTTCTCTCTACTGAGATTCGTTATTTTCTTCACCAAGTACATTTACCAAACTATTAATAGCCAAGGATAGGGCTGAGTACAGCAGTACCTCTGGAGTATTTAAATATTTATAGCATTGCATACAATTAAAGTAAACCTATGTTTTAACAAAATACAAGCTGCAAGGTCTGAGGGAAACTTGTGGGAGTAATAAATTGCCTTTCATATCCTTAGTGGAGTTTATAAAGATCATATATGATATGATTAACAGGCATTGCAAAATACTGTAGCAATAAAATATAATGCAATAATAACATTTTAACCTTTCCCCAACTTATATTTCTTAGGGTTGCTTCCTAAAGTTGACACTAATAGAATTTTAGTTAAATCCTAAATATTCTGAATATCACTTAGAGAGTCATTTTGCTCTATGTCAACATCCAGCTCGAGAATCCAAATAAAACTCCAGGTTCATTCTGTTTCCAAAAATCTTACCGTTTATTGAATACACTGCATGGTAATGTCGAACCAAAACTAACTCTGAGATTCCCAGACACAAGTACATAGAATTAAACAATAATTTCTCCAGCCAAACCCCCAACTTGTCACGTAGTCCACATAAACACTTTGTTATAGGAACCATCTACTTCAACTCCACACCTGCTATGATGCCCTTGAAAAGGTTTCAGGCTCTCATAGTCTTCAGAGGAATCATTGAGGTTTCGTTTCTCCATCTAACCCATTTTAAAGCAACTCTTTACTCTAATGGCAAGTTGAAAAGAAGAGGCACATCACTGCCAAAGTTTCATACTTGACACCCTAGTGGTTAAGACATCAAACTAGAAACCAGGAGACTGTGAGTTCTATAGTAGTCATGCCTTCGAAATGAGAGTCCTCTGAGTTAGTTTGGGTCAGTCACTTTCAGCCCACCACATCAGACTTGGGTAACAAGCCAGTCAGTCAATTCCTGTCATAACCAGTGGATCAACACTCAGACCCTGCATTTGCAGGAAAAACGCTAAGAAAAAATATATTAAAAATTACTTGAAAATCCTAGCAGCTGTTCTGAAATTGACTCTGTTTTCCTTAAGTTCACCATGCATTTATTTATGAAGTGAATCATTGATGAATTTTTACTCTTGAAAGTGACATTTTGTAATCTCACAAGACTTTAAGCTATTTTATTTGGAAATGCACTTTCTCTAGTGCAGGATACCAATGCCCATGTCAAGTACATGATTTCACATCCTAAATGGTACAATTTCTGACATTGATTCTCAACTCAGTAAAATACAATATGCATTGTGTTATTTTCTGTTAACAAGTACAATTGTATCTTAGAGATTTAGGAGCTCATCATTTAAAATAAAAAGAAGCTAAGGCATGACACTACAGGCAGAATGATGAGAAGGCATTAACTTTTAGGGAAAAATGGCAAAATAGATCTGTAAATAACAGTCTGGTCTAGTCCCATTTTTAAAATGAATTTTAAGCAGATCTCTCTGAACTTTCTCTCTTGCCTTTGACACACACATGCACAAACACACCATTCACTTGGATGCTACAATGAGGAGCAGACTGGACTTGATTATTTCATATAGTTATGTTTCAATATATTTATATTTTCTACTATGCTCAGGTTTTTGGTCTGGGTGATTGTAGCCCCCTTCTGGACAGTGTGGTTTTGCTTCTTGTTGTTGCTTGGTGCCATCTTTTGTTCCTTGTTTTTACTATTGTATTGTTTTCTGTAAATTTATCTATGGACCACACAGTCACTGGAAGTTGGGTAATGCAAATATTACATACATACATACATACGTACATACATATGTACATACATACATACATATGGTTTAAGAAAAAAAACACCTTTCATTAGCTGGAGACATATAGACCGACTCCAGCACTGCCACATTAAGCACTTAAGCACTGCCACGTTAATAATAGTTCTATTTCAGTTACAAGAAATATTCCATGATCCCAGTGAATCATTCCACTATGCACAAAATGAGCCTGGAATTTCTAATTTCCTTTATTTTCTGAGGATTCTCAACAGTGCATGCACCATAATGAAAGAAATGGGATGTCCTTTCCACATACAAATTACAGTTCCTATGTAAAAGATTGACAGTGCAACATGCAAGCTTTATTACTCTTTATGTGAAGTGATTTTTTTTTGTTCTATGATTATCACAATGTTCCAGAGATGTTTAAGTAACCAAGACTTTATGTAACATAAAATGCTTTTATTGGATAAGATTTAAAGTATATATATATAAATATCCTTTTAAAAATGATGCCTTTCATCTGTCAGGTAATTCAATTTGTTTCTCTGTTTGAAATACTTTCAATTCTCTTTCCTGTAGGTTTTCCTAGTGCCTATATACCACTTGCCTTTATTTTTTATTTTTATTTATTTATTTATTTTGTCAAACGTGTATATGATTACGGACAAAGTATAAACATGATTGTGAATATATAAGATGTTAAGTTCTGGGACAGAAGAGGCTTCAGCCTTAGTAGAATACAACAGCTCTTTATTGACACTAAGTACAGACTCCAGCAGCACTCCAATCTGACAGCCAGCCTTATATAGAGAGCTGTCAGTGGAGCTAGCCAATAAGGGATCTCCATTTTCCCGCCTGAATGGAGGACCTGACTGTAGACTATGCAGTCTGGATACTTAACACCCCTCCCCTCTTGGTTTGGACCAACCTATTTACATACGTAGTCCCGTAAATAGGCGGGGCGTTTAGGGACTCTAGTGGACCTGCGCAGCTCAGTTGAAGGGTCAGCGTTGAGCAGAGACGTTGGGTCTTGTTCCCTCTCTAGCTCCGCCTGTGGAAGCTCCAAGAAGCTTTCGGGCGGGGCCTTCGTTTCAACCGGAACCGGTTCGTGACTGGGACGACGCTGGATCTCCAGCTCCCCAAGTAAGTGCTCCGCCTCCCTCGGGTGGTTTTCAGCTGTAGTGGGATTGGAGTGGAAATCATTGTTATTAAATTCCGTTTCCCAAATTCTGCATTTGGTAGTTGGCGGCTGCGCAGTTGGTCTATGTGCTGCCGCCATTTTCTTCCGTCTGGTATTAGGACCACATATGATCTTGGTCCTGAGATTTCTACAACTCTACCTGGTAACCATTGTGCCCCTTCAGAGAAGTTTTTCATGAAGACTAAGTCTCCGATAGCGAAGGACCTTGTACGTTTGGGTTCAGCTAGCTCTGGTTTTTGTTGTGAGTAGCTAGGATGCAATCTATCTAGATTTGACCGAAGCCGCCGGCCCATTAACAACTCTGCCGGGCTTCTCCCTGTGGCCACACTAGGGGTTATGTGTTGGGCTAGCAAGAAGGTGTCCACCCGGGCTTGCCAGTCCCCAGGGCCAAGCCGGCCTAGTGCCTCCTTGGCCAATCGCACCATGTGTTCCGCCTGTCCATTGCTTGAGGGATGGAACGGGGCAACAAGTGCGTGTCGGACCCCAAGTTCTGCCAGGAAACCCTCAAATTGAGTGGCCGTGAATTGTGGCCCATTATCGGAGACCAACACATCAGGTAAACCGTGTGTGGCGAATAGCTTCCTGAGTGCCCTGATGGTGGCTTCGGCTGTGGTAGACCCCATGAGAATTATCTCTAACCACTTAGAGTAAGCGTCTATCACCACCAGGAAGGTCTGCCTGTGGAAGGGGCCTGCAAAATCGATATGGACCCGGGACCAGGGTGCTCTGGGTCTGTCCCACTCCTGTGCCGGGGCTTTCGGTGGGGCGGCTCTCGACTCTTGGCAGGGAGTGCAACCTGCAACCCACTCCTCAATTTGTCTGTCCATATTTGGCCACCACACGTAGCTCCAGGCCAAAGCTTTCATTCTTACCACCCCCGGGTGCCCCTCATGTCACACCCTTAGTATTGCCTCTCGAAGCGACAGAGGTGCGAGGACTCCATCCCCCCATAGTAAAAAAAACCCTTGCGCCGATATCTCATGCTGCCTGCTAACGTATGGTTTGAACTCTGGGCTGACAGGCCCTTGAGGCCATCCCCTCCACAACCAGTTTAGAAGCGTGCGGAAAACTGGGTCCTTGGCAGAGTGGGCAGCCACCTCAGCCGAGGTAACTAAACCCGAGTCCAGGCAGTCAATAAGTAGAACAGGGACGTCTGGAGTGGGGTCGTCCACAAGGTCTGGCAAGGGGCAACGGCTGAGGGCATCCGCATGCCCAAGGGATCGTCCGGGGCAATGGGTGAGGCGGTAGGAGTACGCCGACAGGAAAATTGTCCACCTGGTGAGGCGCGGTGACAGGGAGACAGGCGTGGGGCGGTCCCCAGCGATCAGCCCTAACAAGGGCTTGTGGTCTGTGACCAGCTCAAAGTCTCTGCCAAACAAATACTCATGAAAACGCTTCACGTCAGCAACCGCAGCCAGGGCCTCGCGATCAAGCTGGCTGTAATTGCGTTCGGCACTGGAAAGCATCCGGGAGAAGTAGGCGACTGGGGCCTCTCTTCCATCAGGCAAACGGTGGCTGAGCACAGCCCCGACCCCGAAAGGAGAGGCGTCGCAGATAAGAACAACCGGCAAAGTCTCGTTGAACTGGATGAGGAAGCTTTCCTCTGACAGGAGGTTTTTGACAGCCACGAAAGCGGCAGCCTCAGCATGCCCCCACACCCAGGGTGCCTTCTTGGCCAATAGCCTGTGCAAAGGCTCTGCCACAGTCGCCTTGTCCTTGAGAAACATGCTGTAGAAGTTTAGCAAGCCCAGAAAAGCCTGTAGTTCAGACTTGTTTGTGGGCACGGGGGCTTCCCTGATGGCCCTGACTTTGCTAGTGGTAGGGTGAATGCCTTTGCCATTAATGCAGTACCCCAGGAATTCAACTTCGGGGACCCCTATTTGGCATTTGCTTCTTTTAACTTTCAGTCCAGCAGCTCGGAACCTGCTCAGAATCTCTCACAGCCTGGCTACCAGCTGCCATTCATCGTTCGCTGTGATTAGCACGTCATCAAAATAGGGCACAACCCCATGGATTTTGATTAACAGCAGCTCCATAATGCCCTGAAAAATCCCTGGGGCTACGCTGACCCCGAATTGTAGGCGATGGCATTTGAATGCCCCTCGGTGCGTGACAATAGTTTGCGCCTCTGCTGTAGCGCCATCTACCGGCAGCTGTTGGTACGCCTGCGTGAGGTCCAGCTTTGCAAAAATGGCGCCTGGGCCCAAAGTGTGTAAAAGGTGCTGGACGACTGGCACAGGGTATGCGCTCTGCTGTAGGGCCTTATTGATGGTGCATTTATAATCCGCGCAGATGCGGATAGACCCATCACTTTTGATCGGGGTGACAATTGGGGTCTCCCAGCGGGCATGATCTACGGGTTCTAGAACCCCCTGACTGATGAGTTTATCAAGTTCCTGGTCAATTTTGGGTTTTAAGGCGAAGGGGACCCTACGCGGCTTCAACCTAATGGGAGCAATCTTGGGATCTAGACTAAAGGAGATAGGCGTGCCCACATACTTGCCGAGCTGGGCATCAAAGACTTCCTGGAATTCACGAAGCAGGTTGTCAGTGCACCGTCCAGACACCGAGTTGATACCGGTCACACCGAGTCCCAAGGTGTCAAACCAATCTAGGCCGAGCAGTGTAGGGAGGCTCCCCAGAACCACCGTGAGGGGGAGGTAGCCGTCGAACTTGCCGAAGTGCACCCGGAAACTTCCCCAGCCAACTACAGGGATTTTATTTCCCTGGTAATCATTCAGTCTTAATGGCTGGTTCTGCAGCTGTTGTTGGCGGAATGCGGGAATGGCTTTCTTGAGAGCAGCCCAGGAGATGATCGATATGGAGGACCCAGTATGAACCTCCATTTCACAGGGGCACCCCTCGATTCATACATTGATGTGATCTTTTTATGGAGCGGGGTGCTTGCCTACCCGATCCTTGTTTGGTTGGCTTCAGGATGACGACTTCCCTCGGTTCTGTGCTTGGGCTGCCATGGCTCCCACCTAGGTGCCTGCCTAGCCTCGGCTTGTTTATAGTCTGTGGAGGCTGGCGCTCCTGATGGCTGGCTGGCCCGGCACACTCTTGTGAGGTGTCCTGTCCAGCCGCAACGGCGACAGATGGCGTCCCTGTACTTGCAGGATGCTCACAGGTGTTGACTGCCACAACTGGAACAGGGATTGAATTTCTGCTTGTCAGTGCTGCGGCGCCGCTCCGTCCGGAAAACCTCTTCCTCCTCGCTGTCATCAGATGGCTCGTCTTGACACCTGTTTTCATGTACCGGTGTCGCCATCTTCTGTGGGGGCTGGGGAGCCTAGCGCCGATGCAGCATGTCAGCTCCCTTGTTGGACGCCTCGGTGGCTCTAGCTTCGTTCAGGGCCGTTTGTAGTGTCAGGTTTGCCTTGGCCAGCAACCACCGTTGTAGCCTCAGGTCCTGGACCCCGCAGATGAGTTGGTCTAGGAGGATGTCATTGAGGTCTCTGAAGTCGAAGTGCATGGTGGCCTTCTGGAGCGCAGCCAAGTATTGATTAATTGACTCCCCCTCTTGTTGGAGTCTTTGCCGAAACTTGTGCCTTCGGACCACTTTGGATGGCATCGGAGCATAGTGGGTCTGTAGGAGGTTTTGTAGAGTTTGCCACAGAACCGTCTCGACCGATGTTGGCTCGGAGAGGCCATGTCAAAAACCTCGTGGCCACAATGGCTGAGGAACAAAGCCCGCTTCCTGTTATCTGACAGGCCGGTGAGATCGTTGGCCTCCAGGAAACAGCGGAACCGGGTCATGTAGGACCCCCAGTTCTCTTTTGTTGAGTCGAATGGAGTTGGCAGGTGGAACGCTGACATCTCGGCACTTTGCAGTTCGAATTTCCCGCTAGAAAATGGCCGCCGATCGTTCGCCGCCGGGCTGGGTCTTCAGTGTCTTCAGCTCTAATTGCTCTTCTGAGATCCCACCTTCATCGCCAGTATTAAGTTCTGAGACAGAAGAGGCTTCAGACTTGGTAGAATACAACAGCTCTTTATTGACACTAAGTACAGACTCCAGCAGCACTCCAATCTGACAGCCAGCCTTATATAGAGAGCTGTCAGTGGAGCTAGCCAATCAGGGATCTCCATTTTCCCACCTGAATGGAGGACCTGACTGTAGACTATGCAGTCTGGATACTTAACATAAGAAGTACAAGCATGGTTATGAGTACATGATATTTTACGAATACATGGGGACTTTAGGACAGGGACGGTAGGCACACTGGTGTGCTTATGCACTGCCTTTCCATAAGGCCTTTCTTTCTAGAACCCTGACATAATTTGGAGATTTCCCAATTCTGACCTTTAAAGGAGATGCCAGGATCAGAAATAAACACTACTTCAGTCAACCTCAGTGGCCAGGATTCTGATAACAGAAACTCAATCAGGAAGGGATAAGAATGAAAACAGATTTCCAGAAAGGATTCATGGTGAACTAGAAATCTCTGAAGGAAAGTGGATGGCATTGTGGGGGAGATTGGCAGCCAGAGTGTGGATTCTGGTCACTGCAGTCTGTCAAGAAAAAGGAGCACTCATGAGATTGCCCATATGTACTCTGAACAGCTCCTTTTCATGAGTAGTTTGCAGGAACTGAGGTTTTTGTGACTGACTTCTGAGCCAAATGGCTGGGAGTTGAAGCATTTCAATCCTGCTCACAACTGTAATGTAGCCTATACGGACACAAGTTTCACCATCTCATTTCTTAATCACGCTTGGAAATTACTTTTTTAAGTGCTTTTTAACCATTAGGAACTTTGAATTCAACAGATTTTGTAGTATTTGCCAGGTGAATTTCCTTCAATCCTTAACGGAAATAGTTTTAAATACAAGT
The DNA here is from genome assembly GCA_003457575.1 of Thermophis baileyi. Lineage (NCBI taxonomy): Eukaryota > Metazoa > Chordata > Lepidosauria > Squamata > Dipsadidae > Thermophis > Thermophis baileyi. Next base: position 2,867,347 of record QLTV01000769.1, on the reverse strand, counting down.
CTAAGGACTTAAAAGAAAAAAAACATTCTTTAAAAAATAAACAGCAAATGGATCCAGATGGATTTGAATTAAGAGTTTGACATTAATTATAAGAATCTTCCCAAAATGTGGTCGTTTTGAATTCTAAACAAATAAACAAACATGATAGGATGGGACTTAGAAGGTTGGACATTATACAGAATCAAAATAAATTAAAAATTACAATTAAAGGAGAAGAACATATTAATTGCACTTACTTACACAGAAAAAATAATTTAACATTTGATATGGTGAAGAATATTTGTGAACAATCAACTGAAAAGTTAATTTTAAGACTGTCTGCTGTTATAGGTGGACTATTTTTAAAAGATATTATGGAAGAGGAACAAGTTTTACCAGACAAGACTCAGACTAATTTGAAAGTGAATTTAAAAATGACAAATTACAAGAATGACATGGAAAAAAATGCTACACTGGATACAAATAAAACCTGTTGATATCTTAATAATTAAAAGGATTATAAAAAATAACAAACCAAAACGGTACCCTTGGATAACATTTGTATATTAGCTTTACAAAACAGACCTGTTAAATTTATAAAGGATTTTGTGAGAAGGAACAAAGAAAAAAAAAAATCAAGTTCTAGGACATTATTAGAAGGGACTAAAGCTCGAGATTGTTAAAACTAGAAAGAAGAAATATAGAAGTTGGTCAAAATAGACATGTTAGTTCTGGTAATCTTTAATTGACTTCTGCTGACCAGGTTTGAATTACAAGGCTCTAAGGATTTTTATAGATAAAAAATAAGATATGGGAAAAAGAGATCATTTGTTATATTTTAAGAGAGGGTGATAAATAATTGTTTATAGTTGTGATGCAGGGCAAGTTGTTTCTTTATAATTTTTTTGCTTTTTTCCAGTGGTGAAACCCAAATTTTTTTACTACCGGTTCTGTGGTCATGGCTTGGTGGATGTGGTGTGGCTTGGTAGGCGTGGCTTGGTGGGCGTGGCAGGGGAAGGATACTGCAAAATCCCCATTCCCTCCCCACTCCTGGGGGAAGGATATTGCAAAATCTCCATTCCTACCCCACTCTGGGGCCAGCCAGAGGTGGTATTTGCCAGTTGTCTGAACTACTCAAAATTTCCGCTACCGGTTCTCCGAACTACTCAAAATTTCCGCTACCGGTTCTCCAGAACCTGTCAGAACCTGCTGGATTTCACCCCTGCTTTTTTCTTAACTGTAATCTTATTTTTTTTCTATTTCTTTCTATTTTGTGCTGCTTTTCTGCATTACTTTTTCTTGTTTTCCTGTATTTTTTAGTTTGTTTTAGTTTTTTCAACAATTTTTTTCAATTGTAATGTTTAATAAAAATTATTAAAAAAAGACAGGGTTGGGGTTGGGGTGGGAAGGGACAGAAACAGTAAGGTGGATCTGGGAGTAGTTATGGATTTAAAGACTATCTTAGCTCCCCAGTGCCAAATTGGGGGATAATTTAGATTTAGTGTTTAACTTGATAGTGGAAGGATTTTTTTTAAAAAAAACCTAACAACATACCTATAGAAGAAAATAGAAATCTGCTTTTAACATTGGAGCACTACAAGAAATGGCTTAGGATGTCCTTATCGAAATTAAAGAAAACTATGACACTGTTAATAATTGCGTGGTCAGAAAATGAATTTTACATAACTTCGATGCTTGGTTTCTATATACATTACATACTACAGTAATAGTATACCAACTGTCACTTTGTTTATTCATGCCCCAATGTAGGGTTTTTTCCCTTGTTTGTCGAGGACACTTTCCCTGATGTTCTTGCTTATCTTATTCAGTGCAAGAACATGCACAAAAATATTTGAAGTTGATGTTAATTTCCTCAGTAAAATTTACACTGATTATTGGGAAGTGCATGAAGAGACCAGCTAATCAAATAATTTTAATTTGATGGTTATGTTTTTCTTTTATTTGAACCTATTATTTGAATTTTTTGGGGGAAATGCATATGTTGCTATTATATATTGCTGAATCTTATGTTCCTGGATGTCTATAAATTTGGCAAAAAAAGATGACAGCTAAAGCAAAAGGTGATAAAAATAATCATTCTTAGGTGTAATAAAATGAAAAACATGCAGGTGGTGCTATGGGAATTACTTTTGAAGGGTAGCATAAAATATTTAATTATGAAGAAAGTATAAGTTAAATGAGGCAGAGATGAAATAAAGCAGAAACAAAACTCTTTGGAATACATAAGCTATATGTTTTCTAACACAAACCAAGAATGCTAATAAATACAAACGGCATCTAAACAGTTTCAGGAACTGTTTATCTATCACCACTTAAAAGATAAAAAGTTTTCCTTATTAAATAATCAATTATTATAGTGTGTAATTCATTAGAAGTTTGGAGACTAAATTTTGCCTCAAACACACATAATAAAATAAACACATTTTAAACAGGAATTTTGGGAACCAAGATTTCATTATTCCCTCAGAAAGCCATGGACTATTTTAAATTGATACTGGAGAGATCGGGAATAATAAGCATCAAATTGTTTCATTTAAAACAGGAACAAAACAAGGGATTAAAATACTGTATTATAATTATACACGGAATACAATAATTTCTGCACTTAAATATTCATTCAATAAAACTGAATTTCTAATAAACTTCATAGATGCAAACAGCCTTGTTTATATATGTATTTGTGCCTATTACTATTTTCATTTATAGGAAACGAGCTAAGAATATGTTTTATAGAACAAACATATTATTTCTAATAGTACCTTCCAAATATTTCCTGTACCTCTGGGGAATTGTCTAGACTCTAGCCTGTTCCTCTTAATTTATGAGTTTTGACTTCCTCTTTTTCTTCCATAAGTATCATAATGATTTTTTTTAAATGAATGTTTTGATGACACAGAAAATATTTCATAACACATTTTATATTGTGTGGTGTTTCTTGCATGAGTATTAATATATTAAAACACAAATTAACATTTAGAATATTTGTTAGTCTTTCTCATTTACTTTTAGAAAAAGTCTTGACCCTTAATCAACTGAAGAGCACAGGATGTTTGTTCTAACACACCAGAAAATTGTGCAATGTCTAGAATTCCTGTTAGGTTTCTAGTTGAGCTAAAATAACTAAACATTGCTATCTACAATTCCTAATTAGCCTCATAGGTGGATAGCTGAATCACCTGCAAATGCATTGTTAAAATGCTTTTGCTTGTTACTTTCTGATAGAAGCAGACACAAGGCAACAGAATGCACCTCTGAATTTCTTTTTCATAAGCTAAAAAATCTTGCAAGTACATTAGATTTTGGAAGAAGTGAAGAGTTTTGAATTTAAGAGATATCTTTGTGAGATGATGCAATTATTTTTTAAAGGATGGGAATAATATTGGCCTTTATCTCTGGATGCATTTATGTGTGAATATTTATAGATAAATTGATTTTATATACTACATCTTCAGAGTCTTTCTGAAAGATATCTGTTCTGAACCTCTACTGAGAAACTCTTCCACCAATATAAAGCCCTTCCTCCTCTGTCTTTACATATCTGGGGAAATTTCTGCATATTCACTTGGGATGACTGTGCAGGATAAGTTAGTTCCATATGAAGAAGGTGGTCTTGAAGATACCTGACAGCCAAACCATGTGAACCTTTAAAGATTAAAATCAGTGTGGGAAGTATACCCCAAAAGGACAGTGCCAGAAACCACATAGCACCAGAAACCTCAGAAAACAGTGCCAAGAAACTCAAGCCAGCCCTTCCCCCTTTAAGAAAACTAAGAAGCACCAGCTTAAATGAAAAAACTCAGAATGGCTGTTACAAAAGTAACACTTAAGTATAGCCATTAAAATAAGGGGAATCAGGCTAAAAATAAACTCTCCAAGGTAAACCGAAACTCCCTTCTTCCTGCCCCCTGACAGAATTAACCCTTAGGACAGGAATAACAAAAGACCTGACACCAAGATTAACCCAGCAAAACAGGAAAACAAAACCCAGGGCAATCAGAAACACATCAAAACCCATCAAGCTGCAGGAGCTTCAAAGGAAAATTAAGTATAAAAAGGTACAGGCTTGCCATCCCAATTTGCTTGCAACCCAGGAATGCTTGAACTGTGTCACTACTTTTCTTGCCTTTCTGAATTAAAGGATCCCTTTTCTGGCAGCTGTTTCCATGTCTATTTCTTCTCAGCATCGGTGACTGCTTCCCAGCTGGGAACGAACCAGGGAAATTTCTTCCAACAATTTGGTGACCAGGAAGGGACTCCCAGCCAACCCAGCTCCCAGACAGGGCCTGGAAGACCACTACCTAGCCGGCACAGACCTTCTTCATCTGAGGGTAAAAGCCTATGGACCCTGCCTGGAGCTAATGGGTAATAAAAGGAGATTCTGAGTCTTGTGCTCAACAGCTGTCAGAAAGAGGGTAAGTACCGTCTCTTTAAATTTAGTAACCTAGGGAATGAAAGAGTGTGTGAATGTGTGAGTGCATGGGACTTCCTCTTCTGGCAACAGCTGGATCCCATTCCCTTCGTGTTCTTTCTAGCCGCCCCCTGGCCTGCTGCTAGCTTGTCAAAGCCGTGACCGGCAGGACCTGGGAAAGCAAGGGGGGAGACCCGAAGCGTGGGACCTTCTGCAAGAAGAGAAAGGAAGTCGAGTGGATAATGGCAGAATGGTGTGAAAGAGAAAGGAACCCCTGGTTAAACTGCGATTAGCTAGAGCCCATTTCAGGAAATGCCCTTACTCTGCTGAAGGGGAAAGCAGAGTCTTCCTGGACCGAAAAGTCCGAAAACTGGTAGGCCGAGAGAGGAGAGGTGCCCTTACTTTGTGTTGTGGCCTGCCGGCGACCCGTGTAGCTGGTTGCGGACTCTGACAGTGAAGAGGCTGTGGTGGTGATGCGCCGGCGGCCTGTGCAGCTGGTACCCGAGTCGGACAGTGAGGAGGTTGGTGTGGACTCGGTGCCAGAGGCAGAGATGCAGCCAGGACCTTCAGAACCTCCAGAGGCTCCCATCACTGATGAGGAAGAAGAGGAGGAGCCTATTCTGAATGCACGGGCACGCAGAGCTGCCAAGAGGCAAGAATGGTTACTCAGGAGGAGGTCTCCTCGGGAGTAAGGCTTTGGGCTAATTGGCCACGTAGCCTATTTAAAGTAATGACCACGCTCAACTATGTTGCAGGAAACAACTCCGTTCAATCCACGAATTGATTTGGTTTTCCTGTTTAGCTCTTGATTCAAATCTGCATTACTTTTCCTGTTCCTAGTTCGGGGTTATTTTTGCCAACTACCATAAGAACTGCTCTTATCTGCAAGCTCTCGTTTCTTCAATTTAGACAATTATCTCTTGAACTCTTGCTGGCTGTTAATGAAGTTAAATTAACAGCCAGTGTTCGAAAAAAGACTGCTTTAAATGTATGTTTATTTAAAACGGCTACTAAGACGTTAATTAGTAGACCTTCAGTAGTAAACCAACAGTGTGTTCAGAGTTTGTGTGTGTTGCATTCTTGGTGGTTCGTAGCTGGGGCAGAACACTTTGCCAGGGAGGCAAAGTCCTCCCCGGGACAGAGTTGCCCAAAAACTGGTAGGCCGAGAGAGAGAGGAGGTGCCCTTACTTTGCCAGAAAGGCAAAGTCCTCCCCAGACCGGAGCTGTCCGAAAACTGGTAGGTCGCGGCAGCAGGTGCTGTGGCAGGTAGAGGCCGGCTAATTCAAAGTGAACCCCACATCTGAAGGGGACATGGGAAACTGTAGCTTGAGGGACAAACCTGGATCCCCGTTAGGTAATTTGCTCCTGGCATGGGATGAGAGGCTAGTGCCTATCCTTGCCAGTATGAAAAAGAGTAGAGCAAAGGTAATTGGCAAGGAATGGGTTCAGATTAAGGACAGGACAGGGATGGAAATTTGGCCAGAAGATGGTACTTTTGATTTTAAAATACTGAAAGAAATCATGTCATATATAGGAATGTTGTGTTTGTTTGTTTGTTTATTTCTCTCTTCCTCTCTCTCTTCCATGCAACTACGTGATATGTTTGTTAAGATTTGTGCGTTCCCTCATCTGAAGTTAACTGAGATTTATGGTGGGAATGACCAGGGTGTAAACCTGAGAGCTCTGTTTTCCTTTTCTGTTTTGTTTCTCTTGTCTTTGTTTGTATATGTGTGTCTAAGTCTTTGTGTGCCCTCAAGATAATTGCAACTGTTAAATGTATCTGATCTGTAGACAAGAATTTTAAATTGTTAGGAAAAAGAATCAAAGCAATTTTTTTAAAAAAAATTGAACAGGGTGAAGAAAACTGTTCATTTTTTTTCTTCCCTCTCTGTACTTTTAAGAACAGCCCAAGGTTATTAAGCTGATTTACAGGAAAATTTCATTCTTACGTTTACTGTGGTTTCATCTGTCGATCTTTTTTCTGAAGCATGTGAATCCAGTTTTTTTACCCTCATCTGTGATGTCCCCATTTTGTTATAACTGGTCTATCTGTTTAATAACTGCAGTACTGATTTTTTTTCTTCCTCAAACTCTGCCTGCAAGCTATCTATCTTCCCCCACTCCACCCCCCTCTAATCCTCCAACAATGCCTTTTCTGGGGGGGGGAGGGGGCCTTGTTTTCATGTCTTTCAGCCCTGCACAGATGACTCTGCAACCTGTGGAAGATGCAGATGCTGCCTCCAGAGGAGACCTTCCATCCATTTGAGCCAGGAATTGGGTTTGGGTCCAGTCATCCACCTGAAAGTCATCACAGCAACCAAAGTGGAGCAGACCTTCCCAAGCCTGACTGACCTTTACCGCCAAGCCAAGCCTAATGCCACCCAGCAGACATGAAAGGACCCTGAGATTGACCAGTGAAGACTAAAGACTGTTTTCAATCCCCAAAAGACAGTTGTAAAGACTATGGAGGGAGGGTGGAAATTCATTGTAAAGTTTTCTTTCTTTGCTTCATTCACAATTGTAACTGATCAGTTAAATGGATTCTTGGAGAGATTGCATTTGGGAGTGGTTGGCACAGCAAGTTCTGAACATCTTGGACTTCTGTCTGGTGGGAGGGAAATTTGTCCAGCATGTTTGTATTGCCTGTATTGTAAAAGTAGCTGCACACACACGCACGCACACACACAGAGACACCCCATTCAGAATTAGACTTAAACTATCCCCTTCACCTACCTCCACACGAAGCTTCTCCTTTTTGCTCTGTGGCACTAAGGCCCAAGCAGTCATACCTCACAGCCAATTCCATGGGGGAGGGGCATCCCCCTCAGGCAATTCCCTCACTGAAGAAGTAGCAGAAAGGAGATCTCCAAAACCAAGCCCTGATTGTGACTCACAAAAGATGCTGTCCAGTTTCCCAGTAAAAGCAGGATACGTTGCACTGGTGGTCTCATGAGTAGGAGTCCCAGGGCTCATTGTGTGTAATTTTAAAAATACTAAATAGCCTGGATTGCACACTGGCTAACCTCAATTTGGACTCACGAATCTTGCATGCACTAAAGTAAGAGCTTAAGCAGGTTCAAGAACCAACCCTTGAAAATGGGCAGCCTGTAGTTATTTACTAAGGCAAAAGCATGGCTGAAGAATTTTGGGGCTTGAGCAGCTGACACTGAGCAAAGATTGGAAACCATGCAGTAGCCACCAGATTAGTGACAGTCACCCAGAGTTAAAATTGGTGCAAATAACCAAGTGCTTTTGTGATTCGATGTCAGCCTGTTCCAACCTATCTTGATTTCTACAGCCTCCAGAAAATGAGTCAAGACCTCTAAGACTTTTCCAGAACAGGATGGGGATACACAACTGGGTATCATCATTATACTGCTAACTAATTGATGAATAATTTCTCCCAGCAGTTTTGCTATTAAAAGGTAAGAGTGAGATGGCTGGACTCTTGCCCCACAAGAGAATGCCCACCAGCAGACCTCTGTTCCTCTACCAATCATTGGAAGCACTCAGTAGTGCCTCCCAACCCTCTCAGGAAATTGACCAGGTTACTATGGTTTATGGTATCAAGCAGGGTGAAATTCAAAAATTTTCCCTACCGGTTCTGTGGGCGTGGCTTGGTGGGCGTGGCAGGGGAAGGATATTGCAAAATCCCCATTCCCACCCAACTCCTGGGGGAAGATACTGCAAAATCCCCATCCCCTCCCCACTCCTGGGGGAAGGATACTGAAAAACAGGGGAAGGATATTGCAAAATCTCCATTCCCACCCCACTCCTGGGGGAAGGATATTGCAAAATCCCCCTTCCCACCCAACTCCTGGGGGAAGGATATTGCAAAATCTCCATTCCCACCCCACTCTGGGGCCAGCCAGAGGTGGTATTTGCCAGTTCTCTGAACTACTCAAAATTTCCGCTACCGGTTCTCTAGAACCTGTCAGAACCTGCTAAATTTCACCCCTGGTATCAAGCACAAATTCCCCTGCAAAGGTTAATATACAGTAATCCACTAGAGGAACTTTTTTCATGCTTGGACTTGAACCCAGACTGGATGAAATCCAGATAATCTGCTTCCTATAAATCATTCTACAGCAGAAAACTTACATCTGAAAAAGATATAAGATTTGAACCATGGAGTTGTTATATTTCAGATTGTAATTGGCATTCTCCTGTAATCATGACTTTTCTAGTACCTGTAATAAAACTAGCTTATCAAATAAGTGTTTTGGAATCTCTAACTACTAACCTTCAAGTCTGATGCCTGGGTGAATAATAAAACTTGGAATCTTGTTTCTGTGACCCTAGCATCTCTGGATAAGTAATTACAAAAAACACTGGAGGTGTTACAAAGATCCCTCTTTATGATAGTATGACACCATTGGGCCCCCCAAATTTCCTTATCTGAGGGTAAAAGCCAGAACATAATAAAAAAAGAAAACTCTAAAGAAGAGCCATGTTTTGCTTAATAATTATGAACAAATCACTAAATAAATTATTTAAGTTCTATTAATCTATCTGACCAAGTGTATGAAATAAGGAAGCTGTAGAATAGTTTGACAATAAAATCATATTCATGTAGCCTAGAAATCAAGTATTCTTATCTTAGTCATGTCTTCTTCTGTATGAGTATGTGTGTAGCCTTATGTTTGCTTAGATATCATTATTAGAGATCACTAATAATTTCTTAGTATTTTGATTGTATTTTTAACATGTCTCTGTTAAATACGAATTCTGATTATACATAAGCCTTCATTTTCTCACTGAGTATGTGTATTGACCTCTATATACCAAATACAGATGGACACTGATCAGCATAGGAAGCCTGGAAGAGATACTTATTGTCTGGGGAACAAAATAATTTTTTTTTTAAATTGGCAGCAAAAATAATTATATTTCCTGGTGAGAGCTGGTCACCGTTTCAGAAAGTGATAAATAATAAGGCTCTTGGACAGGATTTTTCTTCTTATTTTTTATTTTGGTACCCTAACAGCTGCAATCATGCTTCTTGTCAGGTACTGCAAAGATAAAGACAAATGACCTCCATAGCTATACTGTCAATGCATTTTGATATAAATTGAAGAATAGCATGCTTTTTAGGAGGGAGTAATTCACTGATTGTCCTGTTGTAGCCAGAGAAGAAAGAGCATCTTGTTGCAACAAGGTCCTCAGGGCAGAAAACATATATATTGGACACTATTTGGAGATTGTGCTATTTCTATTCATTTTCATATTCACTGTATATGAAAGTACTGCAAGTAGGACTGTATCAGGAATCAATTTCCAATGTCCATCCATACTGTTTGTTTTAGAATTATAGTATGTATGCCTTGGAAGGGACCTATAGGTCATCGGGTTTCATTTCGTTCTCTTAAATCATTCCTGATAGGCAGTCATTCATTCCTAGCCTGAAATTCTCTAAGTCAAGGAAGATCTGTTTGTGTTTTAGACAGACTATTCCTCTGCTTAACAATTCTTACCCTCTTGGAATACTTCCAGATATAAATCCTGAATCTGTTTTCTTTTTATTTCAAATCTTTGGGCACAGAATGTAACAGAAATGACCTTAAAAATTTAATTTTCACCCTATTCCAACTGTCACTCAGTACAGAAATACACACTGCCCTCTCTTTAACATGTCCTGCAAAGAAGTGTCCACCGTCTCATAAGGCAGTCCTGTGACACAATGGCATGTCTTCCTACAGGTAGTCCTCTACTTACGGCCACAATTGAGCCCAAAATTTATGTTGTTAAGTGAGACAGTTTTTAAGTGAGTTTTTCCCCATTTTACCTTTCTTGCCACAGTTGTTAAGTGAATCACTGCAATTGTTAAATTAGTAACAAGATGTTAAGGGAATTTGACTTTCCCATGGACTTTGCTTGTCAGAAGTTTGCAAAAGGTGATCTGTGACCCCAGGGCACCGCAACCATCATAAATGTGACTCAGTTGCCAAGTGACTGAATTTTGATTATGTGACCATGGGGATGGTGCAATGGTTGTAAATATGAAAAATGGTCATAAGTCATTTTTTCAATACCATCGTAACTTTAAATGGCCATTACATGAACTGTTGAAAGTCGAGGATTATCTGTATTAGATTTTTTTCCTGTGTTCCTGACAAAATATGCCATCTTGTAATTTAAATCCTCTGTTTCTTGTTTTGTACTTTGGACTAACTTGAAACAATGCTGCCCATTTTCTGCCTGACAGCTCTTCACATTATTGAAGTCAACCATCATGTTTTCCCATAATGTCAGGCACAAGCAACTAGATCCACTTGTGAAAGGGTGAAGTCAACTACTTTATTGTGTTCTACCTATAGTACAAGAACCTCTCCAGTCTGCTTGCCTTCCCTTGAGAACAAACAGAAAAAGTCCCATGGAACTTGAGGGGAGGGGTCAGGCTTATGCCTCTTGCAGCTGTGCAAGGCTCAAAGGTAGTTCCCATTTGACCCATTCTCTTACCTGCATGGGAGATTCCCAACACATAGTCATTTATTCTTCAGGCTACATTTAGCCAGTGCCTTCAACAGTTCCTCATCAGGTTTTCCTTCCAGGCTCTTTATCGTCTTGGCTGTTCTCCTGTTGGTCTAATTTATTAAGGTCCTTCCTAAAATGTTGGGCTGCAAACTGCAATATTCTAGATGTTGTCTGACCAATAAAGAATTAATTTAATTTAATTTATTTATTTGTCAAGCATATATGATTACAAGCAAAGTATAGACAAAGTATAAACATGATTGTATATAGGTCTGTGGTTATTCGGGTTTTCTCCCGCGTGAAGTTGGAGATGTCATTGCAATGTTTCGACGAAGTCTCATTCGTCATCTTCAGGCTGATTATCAGGCTTGTGTCTTCAGCCTCGTGCTTCTAGGAGCAATGTCCTTCTAGAACATTGCTCCTAGAAGCACGAGGCTGAAGACACAAGCCTGATAATCAGCCTGAAGATGACGAATGAGACTTCGTTGAAACGTTGCAATGACATCTCCAACTTCACGCGGGAGAAAACCCGAATAACCACAGACCTACATACAAATACCCGCGAAAACCTCAAAAAACAAATGATTGTATATATCATAGTACAAGCATGATTATGAGTACAAGAAGTATGAATATATGGGTACATTAGGACAGGGACAGTCTCCTCTTCTTCTCTTTTCTTACC
>QLTV01000769.1:2844657-2855701 GCA_003457575.1 Thermophis baileyi | reverse complement strand
ACTTCTTAGCTATGCTGTTGCAGTGGGCTCTGGCACTTAGATCATTAGAGATGAGTACTCCAAGGTCCTTTACTGAGTAAGGATCATCAACAAGGTCATGATCATATAGTTTGTATTTTGTGTTCTGATTATTTTTGCCAATGTGTAAAACTGAGCATTTGTTGATTGAGATTTGAAGTTGCCACTTGCTTGACCATTCAGATACATAGTCAAGGTCTTTTTGAAGGGTTGTAGTATTGTCGGTGGTGTTGAATAGTTTTACATCATCTGCGAAGAGGACGCAGTTACTTTGTATATTATCACAAATGTCATTTATGTAAAGAATAAAGAGAGTAGGTCCTAAAACGCTGCCTTGGGGAACACCGCTGTTAACAGGTACAGGGTTTGATAGAGCTGTTCCTATTTTGACCACTTGTTGTCTGTTTGACAGGAATGCAGTTATCCATTTGTGTAGGGGGCCAGAAATACCATAAGATTTTAGTTTTAGAAGTAGTTTGTCGTGTACCACTGAGTCAAAGGCTTTACAAAAGTCTATGTAAATTGCGTCTATTGCTTTGCCCTGGTCGAGTTGTGTAGTCCATATGTTTTTACAATGTAGAAGTTGTAGATTGCAGGATAAATTTTTTCTGAAACCAAATTGTTTGTGAGAGAGTAGGTTGTTTGTCTCTAAGTGGAGGGTAATGGATTGGTTAATGATTGATTCCATGACTTTGCAGGTGAATACCGGTAGACAGAATGTTTGACTTTTCTTAATCCCAACTGCTTGCTTTTGCTTGTTTGTTTGTTCACAGTTCATCACAGTGGTGGTTCATATTCAACTGATACTCCACTCATATTCCTGGATTCTTCTGACATGCACTTCCAAAGCTAGGTCACTCCATTCAGAACTTAGATATTTAATGTTTTGCTACCTAGATGCTTAATCTTCTGCTTGTCACACCTCAACACCATTCTGTTGGATTTGGTTCATTATTCATTCTGGCAAATTCATTTTGAATTGTGATGTTTTTCTCTGCTTTATTAGCCAATTCCCTTAACTTCATGCTATCTTCAGCTTGACACTCCCAATTGATACTTCCCTCCAGGTGATGCAGAATAATTTATGAGGATTGACTCAGCATAAATTTGCTGGACTGAAAATAATAATCACATTATCACTACTAGATAATCACTACTGGAAAATGGAGCTAGATCTTTTACCATGTTTAATTAATAGGGTCCAGTGCCAATTTGGCATGGATGTAGGAAGCTCAAGTTTAAATTCCAACACAGCAGTGGCACGACAGAGAAATCCCTGAATGATTTTTGTATAATTTAAATATGAAAAGTATCATAGTTTAAATTGCAAAATTATTACTGTTTGAGAATCATGGACATTGAGAAGTCAATCTTCTGCAGTTAACATGGGGGAAGTATTTTGATCTTTCTTTCCTGTTTGCCCAATTATATTTTTATTACATTGAAATGTACTTTTACAATTTGAAGTTCATGAAGCTATATAGGAACTTTGCCATTTAAAACTTGTTACTTTTCATATTCCATTTTTGAAATGTTAATTGTAAGGTACTGAACAGGTTTGAATAAGGTACTATTTTAACCTGTATTGTATGAATCTTATGAAAATAAGTTGTCACTCTGAGTTTTTCACACATAAACAAGTCAGTTAAATCAGCCAGTGGAGAAGATAGCATGCTAAGTCTGTCACTCTCTCAAGTTAATTGGCAGATTTCATTCTTCTAACTTAGCCGAACTCCTGCTTTGGAAGATCAAACAGAAGAAAAATTTCAAGAAAAGAAGCCTTATGTAAAGGCAAAAGAATTACAGACTATATCAAAGAATCATAAATATGTAAATCTTAGAACTCTTCCACAACAAAGAAGAACAAATCAACAGTGAAGGTATCGAAAGTGAGGCACCTTAGGTTTTTGTGACTCTTGACTCAATCAAGTGTTTGATCAGATAACTCAAGTAAGAACTTAAAATGAAAAGAGAGAAGTCCACAACATTTTTAAGAGAGGACTTAGCAAGTATGTCTGACAAATCTTAATAAGCAGTTTAAGGAAAATTTAAAGCAAATGTGTGACATAGCTCAAAAAGCTATAACAAAACACCTCATCACCAGCAATCAACATCCAGATAAGCAGAGATTAATACCAGGATTAATAGCAAGATTAATAGCAGACAAACAATCAAGCAGTAAACAATAGACCAATCAAGGAATTACCAACTGAAATAATCAAACAGTAAACAACAGTGTAATCAATGAACTACCAAAAATAAAACAACACTCACACCAACAATGCCAGGGCAAGCCACTGCATATAAACACAGCAAAGCCCACTCCCTTCTTGCACTGAAGATATTACCTAGTTGGGTGAAACAACTGGAAAACAACCAAGCTCAGGGAGTACCAAGATGCATGGAAATTATAATTATAATACAATTTGCAAAAGAGGAGAACAGTTTAATGCTAAACAAATAAATTGATAATCAAACTGTAATGTTATTGCTTACAATAAACTGCTTAAAATAATTTAAGTAAAAATTGAATCTATGCTTTCTGAGGTCACTGACTGTGCAATGACTGTAAATAATGAAGTCACAATTCTCTGAATTTGGAATATTATTAATATTTTGCAGAGAGGTTTACTGTACCTCATGATGGCCATCATATTTTTCTTCCATCTAGAAGTAAACAGATCAATTATCATAAACTTTAATGATTTTTTTGATCTTTTTTCTAGAGAAGCAGATGAGAATGATGTCAGTTGTTAAATTAAATTGCCATATGGATATGAAATAACACAAAGCCAGTTAGTCAACATTAATTTTAATAGGTTTCATCTTGTTATCACTACTATAGTTGTCATGATCATCTGCTTGATCATCCTGCTTTCAAGAAAAGTCTAGTCTAGGATACCACTGGTAACATACAGTATGGGATAAAAATAGACTTTGCTACCTGATTTTAAAAGCTCCTGCAAAAAAACAAAAACACAGAAACCTTGTAATATTATCACTTTACTGCTTGAATCCAGTGCTGGGCACTTAACAAGAGGTAGAAATATGTTTTCTTTCCCTTCCATGAGCCATATCGAGAACCTCATTCCTAGCAGAACCAGTAATGGAATAGTGTCCCTACATCCCACCATGTTGATCAGAATAAGGCACCAGAATGACTGTATACCTACTGTGCTAGTTGTGCTTTAATGTATGCACCAATAGGATCAGCAACCTTACAATGTCCTGCTTACAAAAGTCCTGCTTTTAAGTCATTCAGACCTCTTCCTGGAGGACCACATATTCTCTTCAAATTAATACTGAAATTCAGCAGAAGCAAATTGTGGCTGATGCGCAGTCATGGCCATGAGTTTCTTATCTATACCAGGTGACAGATGATACCTTTGATGCTAATTTTGAGTAGTATCAGCCCCCAACCCAGAGGTGGGTTGCTGCTGGTTCGGACTGGTTCTTTAGAACCGGTAGCGGAAATTTACCGCCACTCGCCGAACCGGCAGCAAAAACTGGCGGTCCATGCCCTCGAACCAGTCCTCTGGTCGCCACGGCTTGAAAAATAACCCTCTGCACATGCGCAAAGGCTTCTGAGCATGCGCAGAGGGCCATTTCCGGGTGTTTTGCGTGATGCAACGGGGCGTGTGCACGAGCGAAGCGAGCACACGTGCGCAAAACGCGCACTTCTGTCATGATCAGAACCGGTAGGGAAGGTAAGTAGAACCCACCCCTGCCCCAACCTGACTAGTCTTTATGGTGATAGGGTTCATACAGCTTCCCAAAAGTGTCACTTAGTCACATTAAGCTAGAGTTAATCAAGTCCCACAAAATTTGAGTGGACTTTTCTGTGTTATCAGCAAAAGTAATATATTATTCTCAGTTAGCTTTAGATGATTTTTATATGTTAGTATGGATTAGATTTACGAATCACATGTTCCACCTACCAGGTACTTTGGATAAAATGCAACAAAAACAATATGTTTAAATATTACAAGAAACACACGCACACAAAACCCCATACTGATGGGATACAATACAATCTGAGAGTAAAATTAATATTTCAGAATACTAAAAGCCTTGTGGAAAACACAAAGTATTTGCTAACTATTTACAGTAAAATAGTGAAGGACCAATCTTGCGTCATTCAGGTGGGTTGCACAAAGTTCTTTTCTTACACTTGTAAGTTTGCATCATGTGAAAAGGAAACAGCTAAAAAAAATCACTTATTTCATTTAGAGCACAGTTGAGGAGCAAAACAGGAAAAATACACATTCTTTAGTTGGTTCAAAACAAGGCCTTCCTATACTGTTTGAAAGATGGACATTTAACTATTTAACTTTAGCAGTTATTTGGACTGCTGAGCGGTAGAAAATAGTGTACTCCTATCTATCTCTATCATATCAGCTTTCCATAAGATTATGACCTGCCCATAAATACATGTTTTACTATTTCCCTTTGGGCTAAGCAATATTTATGCAAAGTGCAGTAAAAATGAGAAACGGTGAGTGAAGGAATTTAAAAGCCGGGGGTAGGAGGAAAAGAAAGAAATCTAAATCCAGTTTTCAGCAAGGCAAATCACAGTATGTCTCCATAACTTTTTTCTTTGTTGTCCGTTCTTGCCTCCACAAGACCCAATGGTAATTTCTTCACACATTTCCCATTTTCAATGAACATTCTACCAAGATTCACAAATTCATCTCTTTTCTAATTTCCACCATTTATGTATAATTTATCATCACTCCTTTTTCCCTGTCAAAAAACACGGCCTTAATTTCAATACATTAATTTATATTTTAATAGAGCTCATTGCGTCATACAATCTTAGTCAGTCAGTTTATTAGTCTTAGACCAGTACAAAAATTGCATCCATGAGTGATCTGTGAATACTTAAAAATCTTTCTAAAGAAATCAGAAAATAACATTTGAGACAAAATTAAAGTACATCTATAAAACAACTTTATTTGAACCCATGACTAAGGTCCAACATTACATAATCTAATATTTGCAGCACCTCATTAGGAAACTCTGCCAATAACACAACATTATCTGCATATAAAAAACCCACACGTTTTCATATTCCTGACCAAGACATTTGTACATCAGTTCATTCATAAATTAAACAAGCAAGGAGATATCACAGATCCTTGACTTACTTTCTGCTAAATGTTGAATCCTTTTTTAAGCATTCAATTTTTTTCTTATGCCTCTACATAAACAATGTTCCATATGGCAAAATGTATCATACTTTAAGCCTACCCATTTTTTAAATCGTATGTTTCTTTGATGTAATGGAATTGCAATAAACTTCTTTAACCAAATAGAAAGAATAAGAATGAAAAATAAAAAAGCCTTATCCTTTCCAAATATGGCCAATTGTCATCACTCGCTTCCTCTTGATCAGAATTCTTCCAAACACCTTTCCAGGTATACTAATGTCCCTGTTGTTTTTATATTAACCTTGCCTATCTTTCCCTTTCTATAGGAAAACAATAGTAGCATTCTTTCAGTCATCAGAGGTATATGCAGTTGTCACATACACATATACATTAAATTAGTCAGACAGCTATTCTATAAACAATCCACCCCCATATTTTAACATTCCTCCACTTTTACTGTCTACACCTGAAATCTTATTATTTTCAACATTTTACAGTGTTTATTACTTACTTTTCATTAATATTTTCTAGAAGACAATCAATTACAGCATTTGTTTCAACTCTATTATCTGATTTCTCACTATAATTCTCATAAAAACATCTCTAAAATACCCTATACATCATTCTCTCACTTTAATTTATCCCAAGCCTTTTCATCACTTTTATTTTTAATTGCATTCACTCTGTTGGAGGCTCCTTGTTTAGCCCCTTTCACTCACTTTGAAAACAAACTTGAGTCAATATAGATCTCATTTCTACCTCTCATAGGGGAAGGTTCTTTCAGATGAAATCTGTAGGAATACATAAACTCTGCTTCTGAGTTCTTTTGTGAGACTTTGCATTTGCCAACTCTTAGCCCACATAGTTGTGTAACCTTTTTCCTTTTGATAGAATGTGCTATGATGGATATGTTTCGTTTCTGCATCTGTTTATCTAGGTAGATAATGTGCAGCACTTCCTATTTGGGTATATATATACCTTGTAGCACGTGGAAAAAGATCTTGAATATATCAACAGTTATAAAAGAAAGATGTTCACCCTGCAACTTAAATACTTTCACAAAACAAAAACAGAAAAAGAATGAAATAAGTAGTGTTTAGAAAAGGAAAACCACAGCAATATATTTCATTAAAAATTGAGATATAAATTTATAGATGCTTGGAAATGCAAAGGCACAGTTGTCACTTTTGCTGACACTATGGGGTCTGACATAATGTCAGTCTTAACTTTGAATTACTGGCTTTGGTTGGCTCATGTTCTCACCATGAGGCACAATTTAAATGTACTTTTCGTCTGCAAATATAACCATAGCTCTTATATTGTCAATAATAATAGGCTTCTTTTTGGCCCCCTTAGGGCAAACACTCAAACAAATGGCATGTGAATCAATAAATACCTTAGACTGCTATATTTATTCATGAGATGTGTATCTCTTAGCAAATTCCTCGGGGGGGGGAATCCTTAATTCTTAATCTCATCATATCGGATTGACTGTTTATCAATTTTAAATTAGACCTGATTTCTTACCTGAAAATGAACCTGGAGAGGAGGGGTATTGTTTAGTCTTTCTGTGTCTCATTTGATTCCTGCTTTTCCCTCTTTTTTGTTTTCTTAACAGCAGCATTCCAGGTAAAAGAGCACATGATAAGCATAAGGCATTGGCAAGCCTATTGGAAAAAAAAGCTTGCATATATCAATTTGCTTGCATTTGGATGTTCTGTAAGCTGAACTGCTATCTGCATAAGAAAGGCTGTTCTGTAACCCCACCAATCCTTGGCTTCTCATCTGATTGCCTTTGTTTCCTCCACCTCTCTCTTTTGTTTTATTGCTGGCTCATTGGCAGCTGCTCAGGGTGTAGAACAGGCTGGTTGAACTGAAGACAATTATTTTTCTGGGGCAACAAAGGTACTTATGAACCCTTAAGCATAACCAATGAACCTGATGCCATTGATGCCCTTCTTATAGCTTCCATCCTAGAAAATTCATGAATAATATTTTGCTTGGGGCTCATTTGAATAGTCTCCCCATTCATTAACTACAGCTGTAAGGCAAGGAATGACAGAGTTCAAAAAGCAAACCGAGGGAATATATTAGTAATAAAATTATCTCACGGCCTTCAGGCATCTTCTCAATCTCTCTTTTCTCTTCACCTAAATTCATAGCACCATTAGTTAAAACAACAGCCTTTGTCATTTGCAAGTACTGGAAATACTGAATAAATATTTCTTCTGTTCAGGAAATGCGCATGTATATGCAATATCTGCATCCCACATCTCTGAAAATTAGCAAGGAATAAAACTCTGAGATGTCTTGGATATTTTTCACCATGAAAAAATATTGCTACTACTGAACTGTCAACCCAGATAGTGTCTGTAAATCTAACAGAGTGTTTGTTTTTCCTGGACATTTAACACTGATACCTGTATATTTCTACAGACAACAAACAGTGTGAAAATGAAGCATTCAGTGATGCAAATGAGCCTACCCTTTGCCTACTTCTTCCTATTAAAACCTAACGAAGACGCACATTAAAGCAAGCAGTTAGCATAGGGGTACATTGTTGTGTTTAGGTTGTACAGTGTGAGCATGCCAAAATGCTTCAGGGTTACCAAAGTGTTGACATGTTTAGTATAATTTTCATCACTGTCTTTGCTAAATAAAATAAACTACCTAACAAGGCTCTGGAGACTGAAATACTGCCCGCCCTTCTCTACAAATCAAGAGTATTTTTATTCTTTAATATTTATCAGCTACATCCAGTATGAAATATATAATCTTTTTCATTGCTACAATATGCATTTTACCCTCAATTCAGAAGACAGGTGATTTCTTGAACAAGCAGTTATTTATTTCCTATATTTATATCTTTACATGGGTAATACAAAGAATTTGGGGAATTCATGGAAATAAAAAAATATTACACAAATGGCAATAATATGAAACTGAAATGTCCATTTTGTTTTCAACAAAGAGCTTATCCCAAGCGTTTAAGATGGGCTCTAAGAATTGCTGATGAATATACAATAACTAAGATATGGGCCAGGTTATTTATATGAGATATACCTTATCATCTTTGTCAGCAAATAAAATATGCTAAACAAATATTCATGTTTCTTTCTTCAGCAGCAGGTACAAAGATCGAACATATAACTTATTACTTTTAACTATAAGAAAGTTAGAAATGAATTTTTAAAATGTAGTCAGTATCACTGATGCTAGAGGCCCAAAACGGATCTTGGAGTCCTAGTGGACAACCATTTAAATATGAGCCAGCAGTGTGCAGCAGCTGCCAAAAAAGCCAACACAGTTCTAGGCTTCATAAACAGAGGGATAGAATCAAGATCACGTGAAGTGTTAATACCACTTTATAATGCCTTGGTAAGGCCACACTTGGAATACTGTATTCAGTTTTGGTCGTCACGATGTAAAAAAGATGTGGAGACTCTAGAAAGAGTGCAGAGAAGAGCAACAAAGATGATTAGGGAACTGGAGGCTAAAACATATGAGTTTAATGAAAAGAAGGACAAGGGGAGACATGATAGCAGTGTTCCAATATCTCAGGGGATGCCACAAAGAAGAGGGAGTCAAGCTATTCTCCAAAGCACCTGAGGGTAGGATAGGAAGCAATGGGAGGAAACTAATCAAGGAGAGAAGCAACTTAGAACTAAGGAGAAATTTCCTGATGGTTAGAACAATTAATCAGTGGAACAACTTGCCTCCAGAAGTTGTGGGTGCTCCAACACTGGACGTTTTTAAGAAGATGTTGGATAACCATTTGTCTGAAGTGGTGTAGGGTTTCCTGCCTAAGCAGGGGGTTGGACTAGAAGACCTCCAAGGTCCCTTCCAACTCTGTTATTTCTATTTCAAAATTTCTGCAAATCATCATATGCAAAAAAAAGGTTTAGCGCATGGTTGTCCAACATTTTGGCTTGCCTGGGCCACATTGTGTGAAGAGGAATTGTCTTGGGTCACATGTAAAATATATGATATAATTAATCTATATAAATAACAAACTTCCTTTTAAATTTTTTATTATTGTCTTGTGGGGCTGCAATACTAGTTGTTAAGGGTCGCATGTGGCATGCAGGCCATGACTTAAACACACTTGGAATAGGGCAATGTGAACTAATGTGATTAGGGGGAAAATGAAAATTGTATATTAACATTATTGAATACTATATAATTTTACATTCAGTTACACTGTACCATTTGTAATATTGCTTTTGCAGCAGTTGGCTCGGAATCATTCTCCACTGAAATAACCTAATAATATAAAACAAAAATTTTGAGTTGCACAGGTCAAACGAACTGATGTTTCAATCTGACATTAAAGTTCCAGGGAAACATTTCACCTTTTGCTTTTATGAGCACCTTCTCAATCTTTATAAATCTGTCATCAAGAGGTATAACCATCTGTTCATAGTTCCAGGTCTCACAGTTCTTACTATATATTAGAGTTTGAAAGGGAGCTGCATGTTATGCTGCAGCCATATCTAACAAAGGTCTCCCTACTTTTATGTTTTGAAAAGCTACTTGACCCCGAGTAACTTCTTGAATTCATTGTAAATTAACTGAGTAGTTGAAGTTAAAAGGCTTATTCGGTCCAAATCAGGGGTGGGTTCTAACTTACCTCGCTGCCGGTTCGCTTCCTCCCGCACCGCGTGGCTGCACCTTGTGGCCGCGTGCGTGCTTTGCGCATGCACAGTGCAATTTTTAAAAAAAAAAACTGCTGAAAACAAGATGGCGAAACTCGACTTCTGCGCATGCGGAAGAAAAAAAAATTAAAAAAAAATAAATTAAAAAAAATTCAAAAAGATGGCGGCGCCCACGGACCGGCACCGACCGAACCTGATCCGTGACGTCATTGTGATGTCACCAGTGGGTCGCTACCGGTTTGGGCAAACCGGTCCCAACCGGGAGGAACCCACCTCTGGTCCAAATTGGATTATATTAAAATAAACACTAAAATACACAAATTGCATAAATGATAGTCCATTCTTAGGTACAATTTCCCCTGTCATTACAGAACTTTACATGGAAGAATTGGACAGCTATATGAGGTTACAAATGTAATTTGGTCCTGAAAGAAGAGTTGAAGTGTGGTTTCTTTACCTCAGATTTGCACCTGATAAAAATAAAAGCAACAGAGGTACTAAATAGTCAATGAATATTGAATTTTTACAATAATTGTAATAGCAGGGATTGTATCTACCCAAACTAGAAGTGGTAATAGATTGGGATTAGCATTAGTAAATCAATGTCATAATCCTAGTGCTACGTATATTTTACCTCTAAATGTAATGTAGCATCTATGGCCTACCTAGCACAAAATAGTCTGGCTAGTCTTAACATATTCTAGTAAAATATATAATTAACTAATGTTTTAAAAGGGGGCACAATGGCTCAGCGGTTAAAGAAGCTGAACTTGTCAGCTGGAAAGCTGATAGCCTGGATTCAAGACCTGAACGCCACATGACATGTTCCTGCCAACCTAGCAGGTCTTTTTTATTATTTTTTATTTTTTAGTTTTAACACATACATGAACCTTAATATATATCAATTATTTGCTTCAATATAAATTATAAATTTATATAATATAAATTATATACACAATATAAATTATAAACACAATACAACCCGTCAACAAGTGCTCCCTCTCCCCTTGGGATCATTCCTGCTTCCACCTAGCAGGTCTTTTTTATTATTTTTTATTTTTTAGTTTTAACACATACATGAACCTTAATATATATCAATTATTTGCTTCAATATAAATTATAAATTTATATAATATAAATTATATACACAATATAAATTATAAACACAATACAACCCGTCAACAAGTGCTCCCTCTCCCCTTGGGATCATTCCTGCTTCCA
>QLTV01000769.1:2787581-2810901 GCA_003457575.1 Thermophis baileyi | reverse complement strand
TGCTCTTTCTCCCCTCCAGGGGGCCTGCGGGGGGGGGCAGGCCGTTTTCCCCCTCCCCAGGCTCCTAAAAAGGCTCTGAAGCCTGGGGAGAGCAAAAAAAATGGGACTTCCGGTCCAACCGGAAGTCGGCAAATGGAACGTTTCCGGCCTCCAGAGGACCTCCGGGGGGAAAGGCTGTTTTTGCCCTCCCCAGGCTCCTAGAAAGGGTCTGGAGCTTGGGGAGAGCAAAAAAATGGTCCTTCCAGTCCAACTGGAAGTTGGCAAATGGGCCATTTTCTGCCTCCGGAGGGCCTCCGGAGGGGTGGGGAAGGCCGTTTTCGCCCTCCCCAGGCTCCTAGAAAGGGTCTTAAGCCTGGTGAGAGTGAAAAACGGGTGTGCCATCGTGTGCCAGGAGCGGGGGGGTGTCATACGTGCATGCACGGGGGGCGCATGGAATTATGGGTGTGGGCACGTGCACGCGTGACCCTCCGCGCTCCCCCCCTTTTGGCATGCGAACCAAAAAAGGTTCGCCATCACTGTGCTAACCAGGGGTGGGTTCCAATTTACCTCGCTGCCGGTTCGCTCCCTCCCGCGTTGCGTGGGTGCGCCTCAAGGGCATGCGCGTGCTTTGCGCACGCGCACATGTGCAGTAACAAAAAATCTGAATTTTTTTTAAGCAAAAAAAAAGATGGCGACCACATGCACAGTGCTGGAAGTTGGCTTCTGCACATGCTCAGAAGGAAAAAAAATTCAAAAAAAAAATTGAAAAAAAATTCAAAAAAAAATTCAAAAAAAAAGATGGCGGCCCCCACAGACCGGCACCGACCGATCTGGTTTGGTGATGTCATTGTGACATCACCAGCGGGCTGCTACCAGTTCGGAAGAACCAGTCCAAACTGGGAGGAACCCACCCCTGGTGCTAACCCATCAGTAGAGTATCAGATCACACTCTGAGAACATCTTTCTGCATTAATTGTGCTATAACCTGTCAGAAGGCCATAGTGTTTCATATTTACTAATGATTTTTATCAATGGTTCATTGTCATTCATGGTCTGAGATCACTCCAATGAGATACTCATATTTAGCAGCTGGAATTGTTAGTTAGTCCTCAACACCAAGAAAACTCATGTGAGTATTTATTTGGTGTTATTTCAATCATCCATTTAATTTTCTGATATGTAGCCATATTATAAATATGTAAAATATACCCCTTTTCCTTTTATCTTCATCTGAGTGTAATGTTTAAGAATCAGACCAAGTGCAATTGTTTTGCTTTTAAAAAACTTAGTTAAATAAAAGGTTTCAATTAAGTTGGAACTTGATACACATTACAAAAGTCATTATCTTAATCTAAAGCTGAAGAATGGGAAGATAAGTAGGAAGGAAAAAGGAAGACAGGAATAAGGAAAGGTTCTTGGAAATCTTCCAAAGAGACTTTAGGTACAAGGGTTGTTTTTCTTGATTCTTGATTTTTTTTTAGGACATACCTGGATCAAGAAATTATGCTGGTAGAACAGGAGCCAATAGGCTAACCAAGTTTCAGAGGTTATTGCTTTTTTCTGGTATAGCTCTCTTTAAAATCTTTAGAATATGTTGTCATCTTTCTAGATCAGGGATCCCCAATCCCCAGGCTTTGGCCTTTTCGGAAGTGGGCCGTGCGAGTAGCTGGCCGGCACACATGTGCGAGAGTACAGCTTGACTTGAGTGAGTGGCAAGCCGGCACACATGCACGCAGCTTGACTTGCACGAGCAGTGGGCTGGCATGTAAGTGTGCATGTATGCTGGCCCGCCACTTGCACAGGCCGGTTCTTCTCTCCCTGCCTGGCCACTAAGCCGTAAAGGTTGGTGACCACTGTTCTAGATAACTTATTCTATTTGTTCTTTCACCATTTCTTATACAGATCATTCTGATAATTTTCCTTTGCTCTCTTCAACTTTTCCATGAATGTGTAACTGCCGCTGGCTGTCTTTATTAGAATCTTAGTTTTGAATCTTTCCCCTACTGGCAGTTAATGGTTGATTGCAATTTTCTGCTTGCCTAGCTTCTGAGTTTTATGCTATCTTTCTACACATATTATTGTATGTGATTACCTATCAAATTCTTGCAGAACATTATTTCTCCTTCTAAATCTAAGGAAAAAAATAGGGGAGTACAAGAAAGACAAAATAAGAAGTCCTGCTACCTAAAAATAAAGGACAAAAAAGTTTCATGTTTAATATGTGAGTATAAGCAAGAGCTCTAGCACATTGCATCATTCTTCAAACAATGGAAATTTTTAAATTTTGGAACGTTATTATTTATGACGTAGAGAAGATTTTCTCAACTTGATATCCTATAGATAGGTTGGACTCTAGACTATAGAATCATGATCCTAGAAAAGTCTCACTCACTTAAGCCATTCATATCCACAAGAGTTAGTTCATCAGAACTTCGTTTTGAGAGTTGACAAGATTGCTCCTTGTTGATAACTCTCAAAAGTCAGTCATTTGTAATATTGCATATTTTACAAGTTGTTACTTCAAGGTAACTTAATAATTTCATTTCAACTGAAACCATAATATGTGAAGTGAACATTAAGTTAAAATGATAATTTTTGGATCATGTGAATATGGAGATTCATTGTATTTTTTATCCTTATTCATGGATGGTTAATACTGTTCTGGCACCCACGTTTTAGCTAAATGATTCAACATATCCTTCCTTCCTTCCTTCCTTCCTTCCTTCCTTCCTTCCTTCCTTCCTTCCTTCCTTCCTTCCTTCCTTCCTTCCTTCCTTTGTTATTTTTATAAATAATTCAAGGTGGTAAACATACCTACTACTCCTTCCTCCTTTTATTTTCCTCTCTATTGTCACACACTCAGCTCAGTCCTGCTCTTGAAGAGTATTCAAAGGCTACAATGATCCATATTGGTGTAGCTCACATACAGATATGGGCATATCTTAACTGCCCATTGATACTAATTTTGAGAAGTACAATTTGAGTGGAATTTAAGGTGCTGTTGTCATCTTTAAAGCCTTTCATGAGTATCTGTCAAACTGCCTAATGCTATCAGTATATGCCTATCCATTTGGCAGAATCTCCTTTCATATCTTTAGAGCATGCCATCTTCAGGGTTCTCAATTGCTGTTCCCCTTTTGTAGACCAACATTTCTCCTGACACCTTCTCTACTAGACTATGTGGTCATCCTAGCAGGCCTTGGAGGTTGCAATGTTTTGGTATTGTTCCCTCTGAGAGTAGAACATATATATATATTTTGCCAAGTGACAGATTATCCCCATGTTATACTATTGTTGTATTTGATGCTGGTAGTTTGATTTGTATTTTATGTTTTAACCTTATTTATACTGGTTGTACTCTGTCAGTCATGTTAAGATTGGAGTGGCCTATAAGCCCAGGAAATATGAAAGTAAGTAAATATTAAGCCAAAAATGAAATATTTGTATTCTATTTCTCCAGACACTTCCTTTCAGAATGCTTGAAAGAGCTAACTGAAAATGTCTTCTCCTATCTAAAGGCAAGTGCATCTCAGTCCTTTCCACTTGTAAACATGTTTGATGTTGTATTATTAATTATTGAAACAGAAAAGAACAAACTATGTACTTTTCTATATCATATTTTGGTTGCAATTCAGGATTTTTCCTGAGACTTTTTTTTAAAAAATCTGGGATTAAAAACTCAGAGCCTTTATTCCATGAAAGCAATTTATATAAAACAGGCAATAAAACATAATATGTGAATATAACAATGCATGTAGAAACTAATCCAAGAATGCAAAGGTTTTCATCAGTTATTCCCCCTGCTTCTCCCTCCCACCCATCATACAACAGCATGTGTTCTGCCAGAGCACAAATTAATTTTATGGCTTTTGTGAAGTGATTTATTCTAGCTGAAAGAAATAGCAGTAATTTATCATGAAATTCAACAGTGTAGCTTATAAAGAGAAGAATACCCTTAATGTTTTTATTTCTATTGTTTTTATGTTATCCATTACCAGAGTGTGCAGCAAAATTATATTATTGTAACTACATTTTCCCCCTAATCTGGTTATATCAAAAGTTGGACTTGTCTTGAAATAGATGTACGTATAAGGAAGCCTTTTAAATTTAGCATTCATGCATATTGACAAATTGACCAAGGAAGTTGCACCCAAGATACTCAAATAATGGGGATTCTGGGCAAGCTATGGCAAACTGAAGACAACTCAGTAGAGACCAGAGCCAATGACTGTAGCAGAATGAGGAGCTGGAAAATGGATTACTCCTCAAAATTCATCTCTGGATAAAGGAGAGGATCTGGGATCACCTACAAGCATACCATATAGTGGCTCCCCAAGAAGAAACAATAAGACTGTGGTTTCCAGTGGGTTTTAGAGCCTCATAGCCAAGGCCACCATTTGCAGCCTTCAAAAGGACACTGGAATTGCATACTTCCTTTCTTAATCATGTCTGGAAATTGCTTAACAGTTTTTGGGATATTAAGAACTTTAGGAATGTTATCCCAATGGTGCTTTTTCAAGAGGCAACTGGATTTTCTTTATTTTTCCTTGAAGACATTTTGCTTCTCATCCAAGAAGCTTCTTCAGAAAACAAAGAAAGTCCAGCTGCCTCTTTAAAAAGCACCATTGGGACAACCATGACCTGGATGACTGAGAATCTCCATAGACACTTAGGGAAGTCAAGTTTCATTTCACTGAATGAGAATCCTTCAATCTTTGGTGGAAGATTTAAGGATTTAATGACTTATTTTTGGAACAAACAACAGAAAGATGCTGAAAAATTTTATTTTGAAACATTAGAAAAGAACTAAGATGAATTTGAAATAAGAATTTGAAATTAATTATAAGAATCCTTCTTTGTTTAAAAGGATTATTTAAAAATATATGAATATTTTGAAGTTTAAGTTTCCATAGAAAACTGTTGTGTATTAGAGAAAAATATTATAAGATACCCTGTTTCCCCCAAAATAAGACATCCCCTGATAATAAGCCCAATCGGGCTTTTGAGTGCATGGCAATAAGGCCAAGCGCTTATTTCAGGGTTCAAAAAAATATAAGACAGGGTCTTATTTTCAGGGAAACACGGTAGAACTTTGAATATTGGATACTAGAGAGAACAAAAAAATTAAAGATTATAATTAAACAAGAAGAGACCCACTAATATAAAATAAAGCAAAAATATTTTAACTTTGGAAGAATTCCAGGATATTTGGAAACAATGCACTCAGAAATTTCTCTTGAGATTGTCTATTACTATAATAATGGTTTTAGAAGAGGAGATAGAAGATAATAAGACTGAGGCTAAGACTCTTTTGACTATGAGTTTAGAAATCACAAGTTACAAGAATGATATGAAAAAAAGTTGTTACACTGGATTTACAAATGAAACTGATTGATGTCTTGATAACTAAAAGGGATACACAAATAGTAAATCATAAGAGTGATTTGGACAACTTGCTTATCTTGGACTTACAAGATAATTTTTTGTTAAGGAGTTCCTGAGAAAAGACAAAGAGAAAATGAAACCAAGTTTTAAAAACAAATATAAAGTAGATGTTTTTCTGATAGCAATTAATATATATTTTTTAATCAGGACCAAATGGTGACTTTGAATAATTGTTTATAGATAAGAACAAGATACGGGAGGAAGATTTTTTGTTGTTGTATTTTTAGAGAAAGTGATAAGTTTTGGTATTGAAAGTAAAGAAATATAAAGTTGGTTTATTTGATTAATAGGTATGTATGTATATTGTTATTTCTAGTAATTAATAGTGATTTTTTGCTGATGTGATGGATTATAGCAGAGGTGTAAAACTGGTGGCCCGCGGGCCAGATGCATCATGTGCAGGCCACGGCCACCCCAGCTCCGCAAAGGCAAAAAACATCACAATATGTCACGTGACATCACATGACTTGATCAAGTTTGACACCCAGAGATTATAGTAATGCTGTAGGTTCCCAGGAAGCAAGGAGCACATTCCAAAGAAAGGGGTGAGAGAATAGGCAGCACAGACAGGAATTGAATAATGGGAAGAGGAAGAGATTTAGTATAGTCCCTCCCTAGAATCTCCCAAGGTATATCCATTAGGTTAGGGTAGAGGCATTTAATTGGCAAGATTCTGTCTATAAGGCATGAGCACATAAAGAACTGAATTTTGGCTGGATTGTTTTAGTTGTTCTTGGGTTAGATCTGACAGCTAATTAGGATAAAATGATGAGGCTCTAAAATGTGCTTATAGGTAAGAGAGGAGATACAGGAAGAAGAGACCCTAAAATATCTGAGAAGCTGACCAATTCTGAAATTGTACTTGTCTTGAAGAAGGAAAAAGTCATTTTTATATTTCTTTTTTTTTTACTATTTTATATATTTTTTATTCTATATTTCCTGTTGGAAAATATAGAATAAAAATTCCTCATCATTTTATCCTAATTAGCTGTCAGATCTAGCCCAAGAACAACTAAAACAATCCAGCCAAAATTCAGTTCTTTATGTGCTCATGCCTTATAGACAGAATCTACTGTATATAGTTTGTAGTAGTTTATCTTTTAATAAAAATATTGCTTAACAGGAAACTCAAATACAATTATCTCAGTGGGCACATTCACATTTATAAACAATGAAGAATAATTAGCTTAGACAGGTGTTGTCATTCAAACAGATGAAAAGATAATTTTATACACACAGGAAAACAAGGAAGCATGGAGAAATGATCTTTCAATTATAAAGAAAAAAATAACTTTTTAGCCTGAGAACTTGCATAACAATTCTGTGTATCCTAAAATGAACAAGTAAATATGCCAAATATGGTCATTATCAGAATCTGCATGGCAATATAGACTAGTGGTAGGGGAAATCTTTGAAGGAATAGGGGAAACATATTCCAAGAAAAGAAATAGGTGAAACAGAGTGAGCATAGGTTTGGAATTACCTGTGTTGGAGAAGACAGAAAGCAAAAGGATGAAAGTATAATTTTGAAAGAATTATTGCAATCAAGATGCATATCAGAATTTTAAATCAAGCAATTTAAGGAAATGCAAAGATACTAGTCCTAGAAACATAAACCAACTCTCAGAATAAAAGGAGATGATGCTAGGTAAGAATAATAAAGACCTGAATGAACCATAGATCCATTTCTTCAGCTCACATTCTGGACATGAAATGAGTCTGAAAAGGAAAGGAGAAGTATTCCAGGATGACTATACTTTCTGGACAAAGAATTCAAGTGTCATAATAACTATGGATATTTCTTGTATCTGCAAGAAACAGGAACTGGATTAGGATAAAAAATCTGACAAGATTAATCCTTGAAGACTTGGGGTCTAGTTTAGAGGTCTAGTTGAATCCATTTCCACTGTTTCTCATTGTGCAAGCTTACACTTAAGACTCAGAAACAGGTACACAGTCACAAGGTGTGTGAGAGGATTACTATCTCCATGTTGAGCTCCTATGAATAGAGTTGAAGAACTGCCAGATTGCTGGGAAGAGTGCTTTTAGTAGTGGACTATTCAGAAATATACAGTTATCCCTAAGTAGCCCAGCTACTTCATTTCAGTCCAAGCAGCAAAAGCAGTACTTGGCTGGAGTCAAGGAATTTTTTTTTTCCTGGGCTAATTCAAATCCCAAAACAAGGGTTTTGATAGCTTGGCTTATCTTACTTTATTCCTTGTGACACTTGCTTCTTCTAGCTGTAAAACATGGTCAGAATTTTGCAAGAATTTTGCAATGCTTCCTAGGTAAACCTCTGAATAAACACATAGTGGAACCTTTGGCTCTAAACTAGATCCTCATTTTATCCCAACCTTCATCTTTGTGGTAAGGTGAAGCATGAGGTACTTAGACTTTTCAACACTAAAATCAGAATTTGATATGTTGCATATGTCAATCTTAAGTATATCAAATTCTTAAGCATTTGATTGTAATAACTTAAAATGGGTCCCACAATCGATTTAGTTATCTGGTGCTGGAAGGTCCATCAGTTTAAGAAACTTTGACTAGAAGGCTGAAGTCTAGAAAAGATTACTGGTTGAAAGTAGAGGCTGTGCTGCTGAACAAGTCTGTGCCACAGAACTCATTAATTTCTTCATAAATGTTTTATAAGTCCCCCCCCCCAAAAAAATGTTTCACACCTCTTTGCATGTGAATAGTTAAAGAATGCCTTTCAAACCTGACTAGCCAGGTTTTACACACATTTAGGTTGGCACCGAAAGCCAGTTTTGGCTTGGTCCCACAAAGAACTAAACATAAAAGAAAGAAGATAGAAACTCATTAATGCCTATAAAACATTCCAAGTAATTATATGAAGGTACAAAAAAGATCCCTGTGTGGATAAAGCAATATCCCCCACCCCCCCGCAAATTAATCTAGCTGAATTTCCAATGATGCAAATCCTCAATCATCATCTCCACCGCAGAAGAATTGGGCTAGGAGCTATCTTTCAGTTGCCATTTGGGAATCATTTTTCAGCAAACAAATCTGAAGTAAACAAATGGTCTCTTGCCTGCCCAACATTTATGACCATCTGTTTGGAAATCATCAAACCTTTTCAAAGAAAGACCAGAATCTTTCCACCCAAAATTCATTCCATGTCATGAAGATTTGGTGTGGCATTTAGCCAAATGCAGAATTGTCACTCATCCGACAAGGAGAATCTCCTTGTTATGAAGAACTAAAAGTCAATTCTCCTTTTTAAAAAAGTTGCAGTTTAACCCTCAGCTAACGCAAAAACAGTGTGATAAAGAAAAGTGTATCCTTATTGTACCCTTATATATTGTTCAATTAATAAATGTTGAGATCGCTAGTGAAGATGTAAGGTTTTTTATAATCTGAGTTATGATGCTTGTCTATGAGCATAAGTTGATTAAAAATGGCCATGCTGGATCAAAATAATATCAAGTCTATCACCATCAAGCGGATTAGAGATTTTAAAAATATGATGCAGTAGCAATATACTTTTTTCTTAAAGATAGTTCACAGCATCTATGACCCAATAATAAACTCTCCCTGAAAATGGACATATACATATTTGTTTTGATGAATAGCAGTTACAAAGTCTTCTACTGTGTGGCTTTGATTTAACTATATCTAAATGCAATAGTTGGAATAGGGATCCTGTTTGTTTCCAGAATGTATCACTTGGTAAATGTCAGAATTTCTCTCATGTGTAATTCTCTGAAATTATCTTCTCCTTTAAAAGATCTTTACATTCTCTTTAATCATACTCAGAACTATGGACTATGTTTTCATGTCATCATTTAACAGCTTTAGTTTTGTTCAGCTGTGATACATCCAAAATGGCTGCTGTTGCTGCTGCTGCTGCTTCTGCTTCTCATCAAGCTAAGACAAGAGAATTAAAAAGGGCAAGGTTGTCCCTTTCTCTTTGGAAGGGTAATAACCAGGAAGCTAAGATTTTTGTAAGTTATTGTCTTGGTTGTGGAATTTTCCTTTTGGGTGGAGTTGGGATGGAGAGATTTTTGTTGTTCCAAACCCACCATCACTATTCTTCAGTGTCCTGTTCAGTAGCTGTTTGATTGCTTAACTTTTGTCCTGACCTTATCGAAAGGAAATAATTTGTGGGAAATAAAACTGGGATAACAAAATAGAGATAAGATACATATCATTGGGGATTTTTGTCCCCAAACTTCACTGAACCATTATTTCTTGCAGTCCCCATTCATTTTAGTAGGGCTTATTCAGGAGACACTGCCAATGAATAAAAACTTTAGTTTCCTTTATTTAGAGCATCCTTTAATCCTTCATCTACAATTAATAAGAATTACTATTTTAAAAAGTTCACAAGAATCCTTAGTTGTTACTGAAACATAAAAGAAAACGTCTGGCCTTTCATCATCTGAAACATGTATATAAGACTTTGGAAATCAAAGTTTCTTTTTATTCATATCAAAGGAGACAGCTTTGGGGAAAAAAAACCTAGCTGTAGCTATTTGCCTATGATGAAAAAAGAAAGAGGAAAAGTAAAGCTAACACCCAGCATTGTTTGAGACAAGACAAAATGTTCAGGGCTGCCAGTTTGTGAACACTCCATTAGACTGGGCAAAATGAAAAGTTGAGAAATTCTTTGTGTGTCTTAAAATGCAATTTTAAAATATTTTAACACTAAGCCATAGGATTTGAATGCTTATCCATCTTGGTGTTGCTCTAGCTAAGCCAACAAGTCGGGCTTCTTCTGTGAAGACTTTCCTCGTAGTCTGCTGGTTTTTGATGGGCAAAAGTGAATGCTGCTGCTCTGAGCTACTATATTTAGTTGCAAGAGATGCTGCTTGCTTGTTCAACATAACAATCACCATAAATGTTTCATTGAGGTTCATATTCGAGTAGACCTTGTTTATTATCATGATCCTTCATTTTGGGATGAAATACATTTTTCTGTCATTTCATCAACAGCTTTCTCCAAACCAAATCTTTTTCTTTTTTTTTAAATGTAAGCAGCAATAAAACGTATAGTTCTGAGGAATAAGTGAAGGACTAAAAGAGTGGCTGCAGATTTTGAAAACTGATATCATTAATTTTTTTTAAAAATTGTATTTATTGAAATGATACAATGAGTGATCTCATGATGAAATGTAATATGAGAAGTCGGCTTCTATTGGATTTCATACCTAAATCAAATGTATTCATTTATCCACTGCCCATAAATAATACTATTTTTTGCAAAAGGTTTACCAATGTTTCAGATATGAAAAGAATTATTTTAGAACATGGGATTCCTTTCCTGATAGGTCATCTAAATTAATGTGATCTGGTGTATGGTGCTAGAAAATATCCAATTTGATTTATATAAAAATAGGAACCTTACTGGAAAAAAGTTACATACATTCTTTTGAATCTAGCACCACAAATATCATTATAAAACAGTAGCTAATCTCCAATGAAGAAGAATTCCTTGAAATTATTTAAATATTCTGTCAAAGTCAACAGAAGCAAAATCAAGGGCGGGGGGGGGAAGCCCTTTCAGGGACAAAACCAAGTATGAGACATCCGTCCATATCATGGGTGTCAAACCCGATCGTGTCATGTGACCTATCATGACGTATTGTGACTTTTTTTTTGCCTTTGTGGAGCTGGGATGGGCATGGCCTGTGCGTGATGCATCCGGCCCATGGACCGCCATTTTGACAGGCCTGGTCTATATTGAGCATTGTAAATAAAAGTTAGTCATAGGTGGATTTTAAAGAGGCAGTTAGGAAGTATGAATTAATAGCTATCCAAAAACTCTTTTCTCTCTATCTCTTACTAGGAGAGGTTGAAAGCCAGTCGTTCCCCACACTCAGCTTTCCTTCTTTCCTTCCTTTCACCATAAAAATGTCAAAATATTTTAATCCCTTATCAACGGATTATTATAACAGTTCATACACACAACTGCATATTAATCCCATTGGAGGCTTTATAATTTATTTTGGGCTGATCATTTTTCTATCTCTTATAGAAATGGGAATATAAAATACTCTTTTATTAGCATTATTAAATCCTCTGTTCTAAGGGTCATCTTCAATTCTATACAAAATACCAAATGAATACAACTCTAACTAACCAAAGTATTTGCTTACACATTGGTTACCAAACTTGTTGTATTCTCACTGTATCCTTTTTTTAATTTTTCATTTTATTGTTCTATTATTTTACTTCTGTTCAATTCACACTCTTTTTATTTTCTTCCTTTTTATTATTGTAAGCTGCCTAGAGTAACCCCACAGTGAGATAGGCAGCAAATAAATTTAACAAATAACTAAAGAAAAAAAGAAAAAAAAATACGTATTAAAAAAAGTCCCAGGGAATGTAATGGACACCTAATAGAATCATGCAGCAAAGTCAAGTTTAAAAAATTATTTTAAAAGATCCCTGATCCAAGAACTTTAAAACATTTCAACATATGTTTAAGTTGTAATTTCTCATGTTATCATTTGTACACCATGTCAATAAACGTACTATAATTGTCTCAGGAAAGAGGCAATCTTGCCTGGTTTTACAATCAAGTAAAGTGCAGCATATTCTTAATTCCTTTCGGTCAGTCGTGCACTATAAAGGTAAAGGTAAAGGTTCCCCTCGCACATACGTGCTAGGCGTTCCTGACTCTAGGAGGCGGTGCTCATCTCCGTTTCTAAGCCGAAGAGCCAGCGCTGTCTGATGACTATTCCGTGGTCATGTGACCGGCATGACTAAATGCCGAAGGTGCACAGAACGCTGTTACCTTCCCACCAAGGTGGTCCCTATTTTTCTACTTGCATTTTTACATGCTTTCGAAGTGCTAGGTTGTCAGAAGCTGGGGCAAGTAACGGGAGCTCACTCTGTTACGTGGCGCTAGGGATTCGAACCGCCGAACTGGCGACCTTTCTGATCAACAAGCTCAGCGTCTTAGCCACTGAGCCACCACGTCCCCCCCCCACTATACCTACTTAATAACAAAATAAGACACCAAAGAATTTAAAAAGTGGAAAAGAATACCAGCTAAAGATTTGTAAATTAGAAATGTCTATTTAGAGAAGAATAGCTGAGCTTTAGGGCTAATTATAATGCTTTAGTAGGCAGGCTGGATGCACTATTTCATTTAAGTGTATTGTAGGATGCATTGTTCTGAAAGATATATGCTTTTTTTTCTGGACTGTTCAACCAAAATGCTTGCAAAGAACCAAAGGTACTTGCAAAACACATAATCTTCACGTTCACTTCATTGTTAAATAATGTTTTTCTCACTCAATTAAGACTATTGCCTCCAAAAAGGCCTTCTCGGTAGAAGAGATCCAGAACATCAGCTTACCATTAAGAAGTCTAGGACAGTTACACATAGCAAAAAATGTTCCACGGGAGCACTTTTTCTTCCAAAATAAATTATATTGGATCATGGAGTTTCAATGGCCCATTAAGATCTTTGAGTTGAACATTCTGCTTAGTGCAGAAATCCAAATTAAAGCATTCTGGACAGTTATCTGCATAGTATCTGCTAAAACCATTTGATGAAGGGAAAGTCATTACTTCTCTGCTCAGCTGCTCTAAATGTTAGAAAGTTTCTTCAAACATTTAATTGGAATCTGCCTTCTTGTAGCTTAAATCCATTCTTCCATGACCTGCACTGTGAAATGACAGAGAATAGCACTTAACCTTCTTCTATCTATTTGATCTTGTTTTGCTTATCTGAAGAGTGCTATCATATCCCCATTCAGCTGCCTTTTCTCAAGGCTAGACATACTGATTTCCTTTAATCATTCTTCATAAGGTTGAATTTCTAATCTTCTGATTAACTTCATTGTCCTTCTCTGAATCTGTTCCATTTTCTATGCATAATTCTTAAAATGCATCTTAAGTGGGATTGCACCAAAGTGGAATGATTACTAATTGTGACTTGGAAATTATATCGATTGTAGCAAAATGCTGTATTTGCCATTTTTGTAGCCACATCACACTGCTAGCTTCAGTTTGTACTTAATTACAATTCTTTCTTAAATACCATTACCAAGCCAGATAGTGCTCCATTCTATATATTTGTTTTTGATTTCTGATTGAAAACTTTTTTGTTTGTCTCTGTTAAATTTAATGTTAATTATAACCCATTTCTAATTTTAAATTTCCTTTCTATTTTCTAGAGAATAAGGTATCCCAACCAATTCTGTGTCATCTGCATCTTTAATATGCATTCTCCGTCACTTTATCAAAGACATTAATAAAAGTATCCAATAGTAGAGTGCCAGGGCTAAACTTTGCAGAACCCAGCAAAGGGTTAATACTTCTTCCTAACCTGATGTGGTATTCAAATATGATATGTTTCTCATTATCTATCACACTATTCAGAAAACATTTAATTAGCTTAATAGCATGTCATGAGTCATTGTCAAATTGCTTAAGTTCACATACATTATGTCTACAGCATTTCTACATTAGATTCTACATAATCTACACTACTAGATTAAAGAAAAACTAGAAAGATTTCTTCTTCAGAAATCCCATCTTGTAATATCTGCATTGTTTTCAAGGTGCGCATCTTCCCATCTATTGATGTTAAATTCTCTGTAGCTTATTAAATCTCCCTATCCTTTATTTGAAGATAGGAACATCTGCTCTTCTCCAGTTCCATGACACTTCATTAATTCTCCAAAATTTCTTAAGGATAATGCATAGACCAATTTGGCTAGACCTTCAATTCCCCACCCCCCAGTATAGAATTCCTGTGATTTTAGAGATTTAAACTTATTCAAAGTAAGGACAAATTACCTGACCATATTTCTTTCAGTGTGAAACTTCCGTACAGCCTCTACATCCTGCTCTTGATAATTTCTATTGCAACGTGTATTTTTATGTTGAAGAAAGTTGAAGCGAATTAAGAATTGCACAGTTCTGCCTTTTCTTTGTCACCAGGTAATATTTTATAGCAAATATAAAGTTATTATTTTAATTCATTTTATTTTGATCATGAGAAAGTGAAAAAATTATATAGCAGTGGGATAACTTTGCAGAATTAATGCCTCACTCAAATATAAAAAATCTCTACTATCTTATTATTCAATTCTTATATATACTTTTTCTGATTTGTAACACATATGCTGATTGTTTATTTAGTTGCCTTCAATAAAGTGTTTTTCCTTCAATTCCAAGTAAATCATAGTGATCATAAACACCTAGGTTTTTCCATACCAAAAACAAATGAACATTTTTTTTCATTTTTCCTAAGAATTATCTTCAATTGTTTATCAGTAACAGTTTAGTATGTTTTAGTTAAATATCCTGTGTTCAGTAGAGGATAATATTATGGGCTCTCATAATCTACTAGCCCACAGATCCAATATTATAAGTTTCTAATTGTGGAAGGAAGATATGAATAAAAAAAATATTTGTGGTTTTGTTATTTTCCATCCACAAGTAAGTTGAATTCATCTGGATTTTCTTTGAATAAAATGTTTCCTCCATATCTTCAGGGCATTACAGTTTAATAAAACACAGAGTATATAAAATCAATATATTGATTTTGAAGTATATAAATATACTTAGGAAACCGTATAATATGAATTCTTTCAATGGGGTCCATTAGTTTTTATTAGTAATTGTGAATAATTGTGAGAGGGATTTTGGGGTGGACAATTACTTAAATATGAGCCAGCAGTTTGCTCCAGCCAACTGCCAAAAAAGCTAATGCAGTCCTAGATTGCATTAACAGAGGGATAGAATTAAGATCACATGAAATGTTGATGCCACTTTATAATGCCTTGGTAAGACCACACTTGGAATTCTGCATCTGGTTTTGACCGCCATAATGTAAAAAAGATATTGAGACTCTAGAAAGATACAGAGAAGAGCAACAAAGATGATTAGGGACTGGAAGCTAAAGCATATGAAGAATGGTTGTTGGAATTGGGT
Source organism: Thermophis baileyi (assembly GCA_003457575.1). Lineage (NCBI taxonomy): Eukaryota > Metazoa > Chordata > Lepidosauria > Squamata > Dipsadidae > Thermophis > Thermophis baileyi. The sequence goes on along the minus strand of QLTV01000769.1, from coordinate 2,795,562 downwards.
ATGTCTAGTTTAATGAAAAGAAGGACTAGGGATTCCAGTATTTCAACCTATTTTCCAAAGCACCTTGAAAGCAGGACAAGAAGCAATGGATGGAAACTAATTAAGGAGAGAAGCAACCTAGAACTAAGGAGAAATTCCCTGACAGTTAGAACAATTAATCAGTGGAACAACTTGTCTCCAGAAGTTGTAAATGCTCCAACACTGGAAGTTTTTAAGAAGATATCGGATAACCATTTGTCTGAAATGGTATAGGGTTTCTTGCCTAAGCAGGAGGTTGGACTAGAAGACCTTCAAGGTCGCTTCCAGCTCTGTTATTCTGTTATAATTAGTTGGAAAACAGTAGTTAGTATTCTCTCCTTATTTGGAACTTGGGGAAAGCTGCCCTTGGGCTTCCCCATTATGTTTAAAATCAGGTTTTCTGATATTTGAAATATTGAGACCAAGTACCGCACTGACTATACACTGTATATCAATTTGAATTGTTCTGACAATGCTCTGTGCATTGAAATGAGAATGTAGCTACACACTCTTAGTTTAGAATAATTATCAGATTGCTTTGCTAATGAACTGGATGATTAATATACTTTAAAAATTAACTGGATTTTCAATGGTTTTGTGTTGTTATGATAATCTGAACATTGTCATATCCAGTTTATAAATGTCATATAATGCCAGCAACATTATTTTGTATCAATCTTGATATTTACAGTTTTCTTACTCTTTGTTTTTCTCTTCATAATATGATTTGTTTATTACTTTACCTTTTTCTTATGTGTTTGTTCCTGATTAATGTGATACATGAATCTTGCAATTAATGATGTTTTAAACTAATGCAAGTCTTACTAAAAAAAGAAATGTGTGGATATTTCAGAAGAAACAAACTTCTCTCTCAATGACTTTTTATCATCTGATTTTGTATCATATTTTTAATGCTGTTCAATTGCTTTTGATTCTTCAGTAACTCCATCTGTGAAGTCTTGTAAACTCATTCTTGTGTTATCAGTAATGACAACTTGTCTTTGGTTAGTCTTTGATATTTCTAAGCATGGCAGTCTTCTCTAATGTCTCTTGCCTTTGTATTATACTGTATGTTCAAAATTTAACTTTGTTATTAGTGTTTGTTATTAGTGCTTTACTTCATTTAATACTGATTGGTTTGTTCTTCTTATACTCCAAGGTATACTAATGTTAAATAAATAAGATAATACTATAAAATCTTGTCATGATCTTTCCCAAATTTTCAATCTTTTAGTCAATTCATATTCTACTGAAACAGTTGCTTCTTTATCATTATATAAATGCTTCATAGGCAAATGAGGTATATTGGAACACTGTTTTTTTAAGTGCTAGTCACAATTTGTTGGGGTCACACAATCAAAAGCCTTTATATAGAATAAAGCAGGCATTTTATTTTCTGAAACATTCTTGTCTATTCCATTATTAATTGTATATCAACAATGAAATATTACAGGTAGTCCTCAACTTATGACCACAATTGAGCCCAAAATTTATGTTGCTAAGTGAAACTTTTTAAAGTGGATTTTACCCCCTTTTACAACTTTTCTTGCCACAGTTGTTAAGTGAATCACTGCAATTGTTAAGTTAGTAACACAGTTGTTAAGTGAATCTGGTTTCCCCATTGACTTTGCTTGCAGAAGATCACAGGAGCTGATCACATGACCCAAAGGCACTACAACCATCATAAATATGAGTCAGTTGCCAAGCATCTGAATTTTGATCATATGACTTTAGGGATGCTGCAATGGTCGTAAGTGTGAAAAATGGTCATAAGTCACTTTTTTCAGTGCCGTTGTAACTTCGGACGGCCACTAAATGAACTGTTGTAACTCAAGGACTACTATATGTGCCTACTATTTTTAAATTTTTATATATATAATTTAAATCATATACACACACACCACATACACATATACATGGTATACTCCCAGTTGCAGTGCAATAACACGGTAACAGCATAACCATCAACAGCAGAAACCAAACAGTACTGGAAGGACATAAGTAGGAAAAAGAAGACACATAATACTAGTGCAAAGTGGCTGTAGGACCTGAGAGCAGACCACAGTAATTTTCCAGAACAGGAACTAGTCACCATCAAAGTAGCAGACATCCAACAGTGAGTTAAGAACACAAAGACTAGACAGTACCTGGTCCAGGCATGATCCACACCTACTGGCTAAATAAACTAACAGCAGTGCATGCACCCCTAGCAGCACAGATGAACCAGCTGCTAGCAGCGGGCTCATACCCAGACTGGCTAACCCAAGGAAGGACAGTGCTGGACCTTATGGGCCAGTAGATGAGCACAGCTCAGGGGCTCAAAACCCCAGTTGTTCATAGATAGAGCAGTTGTCCAAGTCTCAAGTTCTAGACAGACCAATCTGAGCACAGCCTAGATTGACTAGAGGGAAAACTATGACTCAATGACGCACAAATAGCATGCCACACACATGTGGATGCCTGGCGCTATACAAAATCAATGGGACATTAAGAACCTTCCTCAAGAACCCAATGGGACTGTGGAAGACAACACTAGAAGTCTGTTAGTTTTGGATCATGGTTCTGACATCTTATTTACCAATGGTATACTTATCTTTATAGCACTGAACTTTCCTTTTGCTTCTGACAACATCTGCAAGGACAGTCCGTTCAACTTTAATCCAGTTTATCATGACATCATAACTACCAATATTATTGTAGTTGCCTTTCTGATCTTCCCAAAATAGCTTCTTGGATACCTGCAGACTTAAGGAACTCCTCTCCCACAATGTATGTGTCATGTTGACTTTGCTCTGAATCTGAATCTTTGTTTTTCTTGGCAGATTATTGGCTTGGGCTGCAATTTACTTTTCCACTATATTTACCTTACTGTATTTACCTCTGATCTTTCATTACCCCTCATTGTTGAGGTGAAGTATATTTAACACTAAAACAACTCTAAGGAAATTCTGCTTTATGTTTAGCTTATACTACTAAGGCTTTATCTTTTAGTTTCAGTTCACTGTGGCTGATTTTGGTGTACTAAACACATTTTACTTTTAATGGAAAGCCAAAATGTTGCCGCTTTTAAAATTATGTCTCTATTGTGCCTTCTTCAACAAAGCAGACAATAAATCAGCTACTAGGATATAGATTAATGGCCCTAGAGCTACCAATAAAAATACATTTCTGCAGCTTTTCCCGCCTTTCCAATTTAAAAAAAAATTATTGTAGGGAAAAAAAAGATGGAAAGAGCAGTAAAAAAAAGACATGAGGCATATAAATAGAAGACTATAACATCTGAGTCATTTCACAATACAGGTAGTCCTCAACTTATGACCACAATTGAGCCCAGAATTTATATTGCTAAGTGAGAAATTTGTCTGGGAATTGCTGGAGACACCATTTGTAATCCATCCATTTATGAACTCTTTTAATTTGCTGCCTTGAACTCATTGAGATTGTGTTGCTATCATTGTGTCTTGAAGCCATTGAAGTCAAGCTGTCTTCATTGTGCCTTGAAGTCATTAAGACCATGTTGATTTTGTTGTGCTTTGAACCCATTGATGCCAAGCTGCCTTACTTGTGCCTGGAACCTGCTAGAGTTGTATGGCTTTCATTGTGCCTTCAACCCAAAGGCTGGGTTGACCTCTGTGGGGCTGGCATCCTGCTGGCATCATTCCCGTGTCTTAGGTGCAAAAGAGACTGTGGCCAGGCTTGCCCCATTGCCTTTATTACATCCAGTTCATTTGAAATGGACTTTAAAGACTGTCACATGGAGTTGGGACCTGGGGAATGACTACAGGGTTGGTTGTGTGAAATAAACACATTTACTCCACTCGTGCTGTGTATGTGTGTGGACTGGGACAGAACACATATTGTATAAGGTTGCTGTCAGAAGTTAGTTGCTGTCAAGGTCTAGATGGGACAAGAAAAGCAGAGAAGAGAAGCAGTTGTTTAGCTGATGGTTCTCAAAAATCCAGTTTTTTTTCATTGTGCAAAGCAAAATGATCCTAGGAAACAATACCCAGAGATCAGAGACAAGAGAAAGCCTGCAGCAGCTTCAGGTAGCCAATAGGATCTGGGCAGACCCAACTTAATGTTTATTTATTCTCATTGTAGAAGCATTGGGTAAGACCTGTTCCAGAAGAACAGGGAAAACTAGAGCAGTTGAATTTGAATGTATGTATGTGAGGCAGGGGTGGGTTCTGACTTACCTCACTGCCGGTTCGCTTCCTCATGTGCCGCGTGGGCGCACGCGCCTTGCGCACCCCGTATGCATCTTGTGCACCCCGCGTGTGTGCCACACAGGTGCACGTGCAGGCGCAGTGCTAAAAACCCAGCTTCTGAGCATGCGCAGAAGCAAAAAACAGCTTCTGCGTGTGTGCAGAAGCAAAAAACAAAATAGCGCCACCTATGGCGCCGCCGAGAGAGCTGGTTCGGGGACGTATCCAGCCAGCCATCGCTGCTGGTTCGGCAAGCGGGGGGAAATTCCCACTACCGGTTCTATAGAACCGGTCCGAACCGGCAGGAACCCACCTCTAATGTGAGGGTTGGGGATGAAATGAAGGTAATATCATGAAGACATGCCTTACAAAATCAGTAAGTGTGATATTTTCATGCTGTACTTAGCAAAATGAATACAAGAGTTGAAATGAATTTAATCAGCATTCCCTCAACTCTCAAATTGCAAACTTGAATTGACTCATGCCATCTTCTAATTTCAGATCTCTAATATTAATTGAATCAGAGCTGACTGACATAGGCATATAAAAGACAATTATATGCAGTATGACTTTGGCTTCTGCCACAGAATATGAAGAGAAAATTGCTGTTTTGTAAAAAGATATTAAATAAATTGACATTTTAAAACTGAGGACTTCATATTTTTATCAAGTGTATAATAGCGTAGGAACTAGCTATACAAGTTGATCACCTTTGCAAGGCACCTAAACCATATTGGGATAAAGTTATGCCCTTGGGCATTCTTTCTTTGCTGGAGAAAAAAAGGTTCACTTAAACTTGGTGATATGGAGTTTTTATCAACTTCAGTTCTGATCATATCTGCAAAATTTAATAGTGAATTCTAAAGCATAGCCTGTCTCTATGCATGTCTTTGTCTGTGTACATTTATGTGTAAGAAAATTAAAATTATTTGTCTTTATAAGACTTTATAAAGACTATATAATGAATATTTAACTATCCAGAATGAATTAATAGTCTCAATTAAGACAGTGAAAATAATAATAATAATAATAATAATAATAATAATAATAATAATAATAATAATAATAATCATAATCATAATCAATCATAATCATAATCATAATCATAATCATAATCATAATCATAATCATAATCATAATCATAATCATCATAATCATCATCATAATAATAAATTATTTAATAATAATCTAAGATTAAGATTATTTAAATAAGAAAATTCTTATTTAATTTTACCATTCATGATCACAATGTCTTCTTCCTCCTAAATATTGCAACTGATAATAACTTATTAATCAGAATTAATGCTGAACAAAAAAACAGACTAGGTAAAAAAAACTCACAGTGCAATAAAACGTGTGATATCTTCGACTTCTCCTTTACCACATATACATGCTCATTCCGCTATTAGGGTCTTGTTATACCTGCCTTGGAGAAGTGCTGAAGGGAGGATGTTAAATCTGGCTCTCAAGAATGCTACTCTATGTTTTGGGAAAATCGGGTCCTCTAATTATCTTGATGGTTCCCACACCCCCTGGTTAATTCTGTTCCTACTATGGAGAGGCAACCTATTTATTTCTGAATGGAACTCCATATCTTTTATTCTATTATTGACTTCTTGCTTAGCTTAGTCAAAGCCTAGAGATATTAAAAATGCCAGGGAGAGCCCATAAGAGCCTAGCTTGTGGTCTATCGCCTGTTTCCAGGGGGAGGGGAAGTTATTTGTCAACACTAAAGGAGTCAGTCCCTCTGGGAAGAAATGAATTTTTAGCCAATAAATAATCATTAGCTTCCAGGGTCTTACCTGAATCTGAGGCATACCTGTCTCAATCCTTAACTGGGCGTTTGGTGTTCCTTTGGGTGCAGCTAAAATGGCTCGCAGGAATTTTGTTTGTATGATTTCTAGTGAGTCTTTCTTTATGAAGATTCCTGTTTGTGCCCCATAAAGAATTTGCGCCAATGTTTTGGCCCCGAAGAGTTTTAAGCAGGGGTGAAATTCAAAAATTTTCCCTACCGATTCTGTGGGCGTGGCTTGGTGGGCGTGGCAGGGAAAGGATACTGCAAAATCCCCATTCCCACCCCACTCCTGAGGGAAGGATATTGCAAAATCTCCATTCCCACCCCACTCTGGGGCCAGCCAGAGGTGGTATTTGCCAGTTCTCTGAACTACTCAAAATTTCCGCTACCGGTTCTCCAGAACCTGTCAGAACCTGCTGAATTTCACCCCTGGTTTTAAGGCAGCAGGGACTAATTGTCCTCCACCCATGAAGAAGAAATGTTTAATGGCATTTGAAGACCTGAGGGCTGATTGCAATGTATAATCCAGGTGAGGTTTTCATGTACCTTGCAAGTTGAAAACCACCCCAAGGTATTTAAATATCCTAACCTGTTCTAAATTATGTACTTCTATTTTCCAGGAGTATTAAATAGGACTTTTAGTGAAAACTAAAATTTTCGATTTGTCAAAATTAAGGACCAACTTATTCTGTCTGCAGTATCCTAATGTTGCTGTGATTGCTCTCTTCAGTCCAATGGGCGTTTGTGAGATAATAGCAGCATTATCAGCATATAAGAGTATCAGGATTTTACGTTGTGCCAAGATAGGAGAGTGTATGTCAGGGTTCTGCAAAAGATCTATCAAGGAGTTGATGTAAAAGTTAAAGAGGGAGGGAGGGGGATAGAATACAACCCTGCTATACTCCTTTTTGTACTTTTACTGGGTCGGATAAAATCCCTCGAGGGTTATGCCTCACTTTCAAGGTGGAATTAGCATACAATTTTTGTATGAGGTAGAGGAAGCATTTATCAATAGTAGTGAGCTTTAATTTCTCCCAGAGGGTATTTTTGGAAATTGAGTCGAAGGCCTGCTTAAAATCAATCCCATCATGTAACCAAGGGTAAGAGCCATACTGTTTGATACCATGTATTTTATTATTATGGACGTTATTACTTATTATTATTAGTAGTAGTAATATCTTTAAACACTATTGTAAACAGTGATAATTTTGTCTATTGCTGGTCTGTGACCGTAATAAAGTTTATTATTATTACAAGCACCTGTCTACTTTTTTTTTTCTCAAACTTGCTCACTTCCCGCACAAAAGGAAAAGCACACTTGAGGTTCAAATTGAAGAAGAGGACCTCATTTGGCTACAAGCCTCACAAACTGTATTTTACATTTGCTTTATTTGTTAGAAAGATGCTGTTGGACTGAAAAAGATAATTGCCTTCAGCAAAACAAATAATAGGTTAACTCAAATCAGGATGCCCTTCTGGGCTATAGCCTGCCTACTCACTGCGCTTAAGAAGCATATTGTTTCTTCAAACAGTGTATGTGTCATATCTGAACTGACATGCTGGTGAAAGAATGAAGAAAATCCCCTTCTCTTTGGTTTCTAAAACAAGATAATAAACACCAATGTGATGTTAACTCTGTCTAAACCACATTGCTTCAGGAGGCAACTGGATTTCTTCACTGAAGTTTCTTTCCCAATTCAAGGAATGGTGAGGTCTAAAACTGCTAGGTTGACAGAAGTGTTAGTTTTAAACTACAGGTTTTTTGCCCATCCATTGTCAGTTTTTACCATTTTACAATCCTGTCCAAACACCAAGATTCTTCCTTAGATGATACCAGGAGTGCGTTCTAACTTACCTCGCTGCCGGTTTGCTTCCTCCCGCGCCACGTGGCCGTGCCTTGTGGGTGCAAAAAAATTTAAAAAAATTCCCCCCCCCCAAAAAAAGCTGAAAACAAGATGGTGAC
>QLTV01000769.1:2766150-2777262 GCA_003457575.1 Thermophis baileyi | reverse complement strand
TATAAGGACGTATATTAAGACAAAAGTCAATCATGCTGTGGTCGCTGTTGGAAAAGGGTTCTTTTATTTGTAGTCCATAAATTGAGTGTAGACTGTTGCAGAAGATGAGATCGAGGCAATTGTTGAGTCTAGTGTTGTTTGTTACTAGTTGATCTAGTCCTAGATTAGTAATAGCATTGTATAGGGTTGAATGTATGGGTTCAGTTGTACATTCATTTAGTGTCCAGTTAATATGAGGTAGGTTGAGATCACCAAGAAAAATAAGAGGGTGTGGGTAGGAGGCTGCCCACGGTCTCGTGTTGTTTGTTAATAGTTGATCTAGTCATAGATTAGTAATAGCTTTGTATAGGGTTGAATGTATGGGTTCAGTTGTAGATTAATTTAGTGTCCAGTTAATATGAGGTAGGTTGAGATCACCAAGAAAAATAAGAGGGTGCGGGTAGGAGGCTGCCCACGCTAGTAGTGAGGTTAACTTGTTCGCATGTGTGATGTCGTAATCGGGGGCTCTGTAACATAGTAGAAAGCGAAGTGTGGTATTTAAGGACAGTTCACAGACTATGGTTTCTGGTAGAGCGAGATCATGTGTAACTTGAATATTTTTTAGGTTTAGTGATTTTTTATAGAAGATGGCAACTCCACCTCCTCTGCGGGTTTCGCGATCGGACCGGTAAACATGATAGTCTCTTACTTTGATAATGGAGTCAGGGAGGGATGCGTTCAGCCATGTTCCGCAGACAAATATAATGTCGAATTTAGCAGTTTTAAAGTCATTCTGTCTTCAGGAAATATCTGTCCCCAACTTAACTTCTACTTCTTCACATCTGCCTTTTGTGGCTTCTTGAACTAACCATTTGATTATTGGAATAAAATCAGTGGTGGGTTGCTACCGGTTCGCCCCGGTTCGGGTGAACTGGTAGCAGCGGCGGGAGGCTCCGCCCACCCACCTGGATGTCATCACGGATGATCTGCACATGTGCAGAAGCGGCGCGTGCGAGCACAGCATGTGCACGCATGCGCAGATCTCCGAACCGGTAGCAAAGGTAAGTGAAACCCATTACTGGATAAAATTCAAATTTATAATTCTTATTATATCATGTAGTGCCCTAAATCACATTCATCTGCTTTAATATTACTATCCACTTAGCTATAGCTTTCCTACATAATCCTTTAACTGGCAATATCCCATGCTGACACTTTCACATAACCAGAATTACTGTCTCATTGCAACTACAGGATATTCTTTTGGCAGAGTCTTAACATTAAGTTCCATTCCCAACATGGCCACTGGTCCGAGGTTGCCAACATTGAATGTTCCTCAGGTACATGATTGTCTGATAACATCTGAGCACAAGTTTCCCTCCTGTACCTCTTATTGTATCTAAAGTAATATATCAAAAAGGAGGACTATCATTCTAAGGCTTCTTGGATCCTATTAGCTTATCAACCAATGTTCAGTTTGTAGATCACACAGCAAGATTTCCTTCAAAAGTGCTATGACCAATTTTAGTTATCACATATAGCACAACTATATGGTAGCTTTAGAATCTCCGGACATTAAAAGAAAATTGAGCATATTATAGTCCAGAGAGGTCCCATGACATATGCTGGGTCTCACTATTCACTGTGAATTGAAAGTATATCCCATAACTTGCTTAATGTTCTTCCATGACTAAAAGATGAGAAGGGGCATTGGTCCTACCTGATACGCCCTTTCTCATGGGTTGGAGCTAGCATTCAGAGAGGGTTGTCTCGTCCAATCAGGATGAGGACTGAGTCTGTCAATCAAAGTTCTTGCTCCGTCCGCCATCTTATCCCAGTTTAGATGAAGCGGAAGGACAGACTTGACATGGGACCAAACCAACTGGAACCGATGAAGTCCACGGAAGGTAAAATCACCTGAAACCACCAGAGTGCTGCCACCTACTGTAGTAGAATATACAAGAAATAAACAAAAACTGCTTCACACAGGGGTGAGACTGAATGCTAGCTCCAACCCATGAGAAAGGGCGTATCAGGTAGGACCAATGCCCCTTCTCCATGGAGGTTGGAGCTAGCATTCAGAGAGGGACATACCAAAGCCAAATAAGTCCCCCGGGCGGGCAACAATAGACAAGACATATACATGAACTATGCCCCGCCAAAGTCGTTAGGCCGACTCCTCAAGGGCACGTTGCAAAACCCGGCGTCCAAAGGAAGCCTCCGCCGACGCGAAGGAATCAATTTTGTAATGACGAATAAATTGCGTCGGAGACGCCCAGGTAGCTGCTCGGCAGACCTCTTCCAATGAAGCCCGCGTCGCCCAAGCCGCAGACGTAGCCGCGCTCCTCGTTGAATGCGCCGTTATTCGCTCAGGTGGAAGATGGCCAGAAAGTTCGTACGCCTTCGCGATGGTTGCACGAATCCACAGGCCGATGGTCGTCGACGACGCCCGGAACCCCAGGGAACGCGGAAGGAAGCCAACCAGGAGAGCCTCGGATCTCCGAAAGGCCAAAGTCCGGTCAAGATAAATCCGGAGGGCCCTCCAAACATCCAGAGTGTGCCACTGTCGCTCATGGGTGTGGCACGGATTGGCACAGAATGCAGGAAGAATCAGTTCTTGCGAACGGTGAAAAGATGAGTTGACCTTGGGCACAAAGGACGGCTCGAGACGCAGCACGACCCTATCTGAATGAAACATGCACAAGTCCTGGCGTACGGAAAGAGCAGAAAGTTCTGAAATACGTCGAGCCGATGTGATGGCCAGCAAAAAAGTCACCTTGAAAGAGAGCCAACTAAGCCCCGCCGAATGCAAAGGTTCATATGGAGGCCCCATGAGGGATTGTAGGACCAAAGGCAGATCCCAGGTTGGAAACCTGTGGATCACCGGCGGACTGATTAAAGATGCCCCCCTCAGAAACCGACGTATCGTCGGAAAATGGGCCAAGGACTCAGACCGCCCACAAGACAATACGGAGGACAAAGCCGCCACCTGCCATCTGAGCATATTTGGGGAGAGACCCATAGACAGCCCCTTTTGAAGAAAATGTAAAATCTTGGGAATAGGAACCCGCAAGGGGGAAATCCCCTCAGATAAACACCAATCGCAGAATGCTCTCCATGTCGCCGAGTAGATACGGTTCGTGGACGGTCGGCGGGAAGCTTGGATGGTGTCTATAACCTCCGTATCATAGTCTAAGCAGCGGAGAGATCCCCGCTCAACCTCCAAGCGGTCAACTGCAGCCAGCGAACATCCGGGTGAAAAACGTCCCCCTGGCTGAGCAGATCCGGCAACAGCGGTAGCCTCCACGGCGGATTGACCGACAGGGCTTTGAGGTCCGCAAACCAAGCTCTCCGAGGCCAATGCGGGGCCACTAAAATGACTTCCGCCCTGTCCTCCAGAACCTTCCGCACCACCCTGGGCAACAGGGGAAGGGGTGGGAAGGCGTATAATAGGCAGTGAGGCCAGGGAGTCCAAAGCGTGTTGACACACTCCGCTCCCCTGGACAGAAAACGGTAGTAAAACCTGGGCAGTTGGGCATTGTCCGGCGTGGCAAATAAGTCGATAAGGGGCCTGCCAAAGCGACCCGACAGGTCCCGAAAAACCTCCGGATGCAGACGCCACTCCGTTGGATCTAACTCCGCCCGGCTGAGCCAGTCTGCCTGCCTGTTGGCCTCCCCCGATATATGTTCTGCCGTCAAAGACAACAGACGGCGCTCTGCCCACAGGCCGAGTCTCAGAGCCTCCAACATCAATGCCCGGGACCGGGTGCCCCCCTGTCTGTTTACATGTGCATTGGCCGCCACATTGTCCGTGAGGACAAGCACATGAGAGCCCGAGAGCAGATGATGAAACTGCTTGAGGGCAAGGTAGATAGCCCGGAGTTCCAACAAGTTGATCGGACAGTCTGCTTCCTCCGGGGACCAGCGACCCTGTGCTAGGCAACCCTCGGCATGCGCCCCCCAGCCGGAAAGGCTGGCATCCATTGTAACTAGTGTTCTGGGCGGCTGATGGAAGAGAGACCCCTTGGAAATGGCTGGGGACAGCCACCAGGACAGGGAGCACCTGACAGGAGGAGGAACCACCACCTTGACCAACGAGGACCCTCGGTTGGACTTCTGAAAAGGTAAAAGGAACCATTGGAGTTCCCTGGAGTGCAGGTGTGCCCAAGGAGTTATGTCAATGGAGATGATGCACCGCGAGGTGCAGAGAAGAAGCCTGTACCAAAATATCATCCAGGTAACATTGATCCATGCATGGGCAAGGATCTAAAGTGAGCCTCCAAAGCTGCCAGAACTTTAGTAAAAACCCTAGGGGCCAAAGAAAGGCCAAAAGGGAGAGCCCTGTATTGAAAGTGCCTACCTGCATAACAGAACCGGAGGAACTGTCTGTAATTCTTGTTAATAAGAATATGCAGGTAGGCTTCCATCAGGTCTAAGGAGACCAAATAATCACCTTGCCGAATACCCCCCAAAATGGACCTCAGGGAGTGCATCTTAAACCTGCGGTAAGTTACATACAGGTTAAGACGCTTGAGATCCAAAATAGGGTGCCAATCGCCCGAGGGCTTAGGCACCAAAAATAAGATAGAATAAGAACCAGAACCCCGTTGGGACAGGGGAACAGGTTGAATGGCTCTGATTTCCAGCAGGTGCTGGACCGCCGCATCCATCAGGGCCCGCTTAGCAGGAACCCTGGAGACAGGACACGAAATAAAGGACTCCGGAGGCGGAGCAGAAAATTCCAGCTCCAGGCCAGTACGGACAGCAGTCCTAACCCAGGAGTCCCGTGTCGTCAGAGCCCATATATCCAAAAAAAGAGAGAGCCTACCCCCAATTGGAGGATCAGAAACCTTACTAACGGGATCTACGGAAAGGACGGGAACCACCGCTACGGAATGGGCATTTGAAGGGCCTCCCCCTAACGGGCCTGTCTTGTTGGAAGTGCCGAGACCCGTACTGACCCTGGGCCCGGGAAAGGGCCGCCGACCATACGGAAACTGGCGAAAGGCACCCTTCTTAATGAGGGAGGGGAGAACCTTCCTACAATCCCTGGACTCCACAAGGATGGGATCCAAGGATTCGCTGAAGAGCTGTTGACCCCGGAGGGGGGCAGACGCCAGACGCCACTTGTGGCGTGGATCAGCAGACCACTGTCGCAGCCAATGCATTCTGCGGGTGACAGCTGCCGCGGCGATTGCTTTAGAGGCGAAACGGGCAGACCGTAGAGTAGCATCCGCCGCAAACTGAGTCGCCGCGATGACCTTGTTGAGGTCTTGCTGGATCCTGAGATCCGAAGGCGACACCTGCTCCTGGATCTGCCGCAGCCATATGAGCGATGTTCGAGCGAAAAATGATGCAGACGAGGAAGCCTTAACCGCCCAGGCCGTGGCGTGGTGGGCCTTCAGCAAGGCCTGCTCCATACGGCACTCCTCCGGCTTCAGGAGCTCTTCTGCCTCCCCGGGCATGTTATTGGGGGAGTGTAATGCCGTCACCGGACCATCCACCGACTGAGGAGTCAGCAAGGAAGCCAGGTCAGGGGCAACATTGAAAAACTTCTTGTCGAGAGAAGACGGCATACTGTAGGCCCCGAAGCCAGCGTGGACCACTGCCGTTGAACATTATCTATGAACAATTGCGGAGCCGGTATGATATCAAGTTCCGGCAAATGTTCAGTAAAGAGAGGCTCCTGCAAGGAAGATGACCCCTCCAACGGCCCAGGAGCAGGGTTAGGAAGCCCAGCAGCATTACGAGCCTTGAAAAGCAAAGACTTAAATAAGGCTGGAGGGAAAAGGCCCAATGACACCGGGCGATCAGGCAAAATTCCCTCATCCTCGGACAACGCGAACTCTTCCCATTCGCCCTCCTCCAGGGGGGATTCCTCATTGCCATCGCTGGAAGCGGAGGAATACCGGTCCTGACTGTACGAACGGAGGGGAGCTCTGACAGTGTCCAAAAGCGGACGAGGCCTAGAGGAATGGGTCATATAAGATAGCCCTGGCCGAGCCAGATGTTGAAGGCCCGCCAAACCCTGCTGAACAGCTGCCGCAATAATAAACTGCAAGGAGGCTGGGTCCATGGCAGCCGCCGGCGCCGCTGACAGTTGAAGGCCTGCCAAACCCTGCTGAACAGCTGCCGCTATAATAAACTGCAAGGAGGCTGGGTCCATGGCAGCCGCCGGCGCCGCTGACAATGGGGCAGTCACGACCGGATCCCCCAAGTCCAACGAGACGATGGCAGCAGGAGCGGCCAACTCCGAAACAGCTGGAGTTGCAGAGGCTGTTGCTGTTGGTACAGATAGTCCTGCAGGAGCAGTGGCTGACTGTGTTAACACGGCCCCAGTAATGGGAGCTGCAGCAGAAGTGGCTGAAGCTTGACCAGCTACCAAGGCACTGGGAAGTGGGACCACTGACACCACCTCAGGCGTAGGTGGTATAGGGCCCGGGTTAGAAAACCCCACTGAGCCCCAAACATCGGCAGAAATGAGGGACAGTCCCGGCCGATCCAGGGCTAACTGATCTCCCTGAGTGGTCCCTTGAGCACAGCGCGTAACTAGCGCCCTGTCCATGCGCGCTCCCACTCCTCCAGTGGCCCAAGATGGATGGGATCCGGCCCGGCTCCTCTTGGAGCGTGGGGGGGACTGATCCCCAGTAGGAACTGGCCGGTTAGATTTCCGCTGTCTTTTGCCCGAAGGCTTAGCGGTCATCGATAAGGAGCCGACCTCAGCCATATCAATGCTGATAGGTAGAGACAGTAAAATGGCCACCGCTGCCGTAAGGGCAGGCAAGGGACTCAAAATGGCTGCCGCGCGTCTGTTGGCAGGAAAATCTCTGGTCTGAGGTGCCTAACAAGGGCAAGCCCTGAAAGGGTCCAGGCACCAACAGCCGCCGTATCAAACTAGAGTGGGGGGGGTAATCAGAAGGCGAGCAAGCCCGACCTACAATGCCACACCCCCACAGCCAAATAGCCCTGAGAGCCAGAGGTGAACGACGAAATCCGAATCAAAAAAAGAGTGGGGGGGGGAGAGATCAGAAGGCGAGCAAGCCCGACCTACACCGAATCAAAAAAAGAGGGGGGGGGGGGAGAGATCAGAAGGCGAGCAAGCCCGACCTACAATCCAACACCCCCGTTGAGAGTCAGAGGCTAATGGCTTTCCAGAGCAGCCTGAGGGAGCGGAGCACGTTGCCAATCAGGGCAAACAAAAAAAACCGGCGAGCCGATCGTTCAAATTACAACGCTCAAGCCGCATGCAGGCTCAACGCTTTAAAAGCTCTAAGGCTCCGTGACAGAGAGGCCGATCACCAGGCCCTCGTAGCCAGAAAGCGCAAGCGCTGGTGTTCAAAGGCTACGGATCTGACAGCCGTCAGCGGCAAGGGCCGAAGCCCACTCGCCGATCTCCTCCCCTGATCAGCAGAACCCAGCTGACAGGGGAAGGTACACTCACAGTCACTCATATACAGTTCAAATAGATGATAGAAAAGGTCCAATTGTAGAAAAACACACTCAGATGTAGTAGCAAGCACAAACCCACGTCTTTCCTCACTAAGGACTGAGTCTGAACTGCGATAAGATGGCGGACGGAGCAAGAACTTTGATTGACAGACTCAGTCCTCATCCTGATTGGACGAGACAACCCTCTCTGAATGCTAGCTCCAACCTCCATGGAGAATGTTTTTCAGGCATTCATTCAATTAAGAAATATGTGACAAGCCACCAAAAAAACTAAGGTGCTTTTGAAATACCAACAGCAATGGTATTTGCTAGTATCTGTTATTGTTCAGTTGAAAATCTTGACAAAAAATTACAGGAGGCAAATTAAATTGAAATAGGAATGTATCTTTGAGAAGTATATAAAAGGCATATATTAAAGATCCTTGCATTAAACATATGGATAATGTAAAGGTATATAAATGAAATTTGTTTTAAAAAGCATACCTGAGAGAAAATCATATTTAGAACTTTCTATTTTACAGAAATATATAAAATGAATATGGCAGATTTCCCTCTTAGAGAAAGCAGTAAACAACAAATGGAAGTAGATTTTCCAGCTGATAAAATCCAGTTGGCAGACCATATGAGTAGCTGAAAATCTACAGCTCTTACACAGACTGAGTTTATACTTATTCACACATTCCTAATAAAAGCTAGGGTTCCCAGCTGTCTACCAATTATATCTGCATATCAATGCTTGTGGTGCTTGCCGCTGTTTGAAAAAATATATTTTGCTAAACTTCACTGGCTGACTTTCATGTAGCTGATCTGCATATACAGTGAAAAATTATTTTCTTGCTGCATTTATTTATTACAGGGTATAAAATGCAGGTGATATTCTTAACTCAGATTGTGCACAGGAAAGAGCTTTTGGGCTTATGAGAAAGAGAATCCAATTAGAATAACAATAAAAATGCAAATGCAAATACATATAACTTTTTAGTCACTAAAAAGAATAAGAGGATCAGGTAAACTTTTTGCCAAGCCTAATGCAGAGATCTCACGACGCAGCACAAGAAGAACATCAGAATGGGGACAGCTACATGAAATTCTTTAGTGTAGGTTTAGTTGGACAACTACTAGCTTTAATCTAGACCTTATTCTAAAATATAATGAACAACATCTGGACAAAGTAATAGGCTAGCTTGCAGTATGCAGATTCAAATATATTTATAGAATATATAGTGTAGAAACTGTGAGTTCAAACATAGCTGTAAAACAACAAAAATATAATGAACCTTAGCTTCATTTAGAGCTCTGTTGTATTTTCTGTTTAATGCTATATTGGAAAAGACCATTTAGGGGGAAAAATTCATAGTGTATATAGAGGAAAATTGGTATCTGCTTAATTTAAAATTGGGCAGTTTACTAAGCAAATTGATTAATTATTCAGAACATTAGTGGATTTATCTTAGATATTCATGGGTCATAGATGGAATAGATAGGCATTCTTTGTGGTTTGAAAAATCACTATCTCTATATTATTTGATTCCAAGTTGGGTTTTCTTGTTATCCAACCGTATGATGACCTGTATCATTTTCTTGCTTTTAGGGTCACGTTCTTTCCTATAATTACAACTCTATCAAAGATTGGCCTTTCTTTGAACACAGAGAAAAAAGCATAGTCATCTTATTATTTGGCAGCAAGTGTGAAGTGAGTTTTGTTCTGTCACTAGCTAAAATGCGAAGACAGATCAGCTTTAGAGTTTTTGACACAAGAGATATTCCTCTCCAATTATAAAATCTAGAGGCACAGTATTGGTCAGGAAAATCCTTTACAGAGCACATGAACAAAAACTGGGTGGAAAAGTTTATACTTTTATATTTAAAAAAAATAATAAAGGAATTACAATGGAAAAATAAAATAAAATAAATCTATAAAATGATGAAGGAGAATACAACAGTTCTTGGGATTAAATTCTACTCTATTTGTTTACTAGGATTGAAATAACAATCAAGTAAATATCAGACAATATTTTTAAAGTTAGCATGTCACAATTGAGATGCCATCACTGAATTGAGCAATGAAAAGGGCGTAGCCAACTAGCTCAATTCAAATGGCATGAACATCACATAAGATGGTCGAGATAGCATTTCTTGCAACTCCATACTGTATTCCTCCAGTGAAAGAAAATCTCCACTTCAAACCTACTTCAAAGTAGAGCACAATTTTGAAATAAGATATTCACAATCAGATCCTCACTGAACCTACACTGTAATTTATCATTTCCCCAGCCACCATTACTGGAGCTTTCAACAGGCTCTGAAGTGCTGTATGAAAGTAGAATTTCATTATACACTGGAATGTTGCTGTTGTAGAACACATTTCTGGAAATAAATACCATTAAATGGCCGTGACCTATTTCTGTATAACCATGCATAGATGTGTACATCAATATTACTAGCACCTTGAAAATTGTAAATGCATGATCCAAATGTTCTGATTTGTTCAGTATTGATACATCTGGGCTTGAATAATCTAAATAATCACTAAATGGTATCTGTGCTGCTGTCTATGGGGACATTTGGATTTTTGCAGTGTAGTTCTAGTTGCTCTGTTCTTCATATGCTGTTCCGTAGTTTATTTGTTTCAGAAAAGTTGTGAGAAAAGTTGAACTGTATATTCATAGCTTTGAATATTGGAACTTTATGTTCAAAGTAATATGACTTTTTCCATAACTTAAGATTCTTAAACATTTGGGTGGGGGTGAACCTGATAGAGAAAAGTATCAGTGTTGATAGTATACAGTATTGTATCCTTTTCATTCTGTATATATCCTTAAATAAACAAACTTCCTTCTTTAGTCTGTAGAGATTCTCAATCATCCAGGTCATGGTTGTCCCCAAAGGTGCTTTTTTCAGGAGGCAACTGGACTTCCTTGTTTTTTCTTTTGAAGACATTTCGGGTCTCATCCAAGAAGCTTCTTCAGCTCTGACAGGACAGTGGGGAATGGAAGGATTTATATTCCTCGCATACAGCTAATCTGCATCCTTTTAGAGGGTCATTGAAGCACTTGGAGAAGTGAAATGTCTTCAAAAGAAAAGACAAAAAAATCCAGTTGCCTCCTGAAAAAGCACCTTTGGGAATTCCTTCTTTAGTTAAGAAAGTAAATGATATTCTTTGCAAGGCTTTGGGGAAAAAAACGCTTCCTTGTGGGACAGCTGTGTCCCACAAGGAAGCGTTTTAGGACCCACACTCTTTATACTTTACATAAATGATCTTTGCGGTCATATTATAAGCAACTGCATTCCCTTCGCTGATGATGTAAAACTATTCAACACACCGACAATGCTGCTACCCTACAAAAAGACCTTGACTATCTGTCAGAATGGTCAAACAATTGGCAACTGCAAATCTCAACCAACAAATGCTCTGTATTACACATTGGCAAAAAAAATCAGAACACAAAATCCAAACTGAGTGGACACAACCTTGTAGACGACCCTCACTCTGTCAAGGACCTTGGAGTACTCATATCTAATGATCTAAATGCCAAAGCCCACTGTAACAACATTGCCAAAAAGGCACTAAGAGTAGTCAACTTAATCCTGCATAGCTTCTTCGCTGGCAACATTACACTGCTAACTAGAGCATACAAAACGTTCGCTAGACCAATTCTCGAATACAGCTCACCTGTCTGGAAC
>QLTV01000769.1:2725297-2758692 GCA_003457575.1 Thermophis baileyi | reverse complement strand
AAATATAAATATAAATATAAATATAAATATAAATATAAATATAAATATAAATATAATATAATACAATATAATACAATATAATACAATATAATACAATATAATACAATATAATACCATACCTGTGTTTTATAGTAATGCAATAAAACAATATTTAAAAGTAGTAGCACTAGCAGGGGTGGGTTCCACTTACCTTCCCCACCGGTTCGCATCGTGATATTTTGCGCGTGCGCGCTCGCTCCACTCGCGCACACGCGCACGTTCCCTCGCATAATTTGGCTTCCGCACATGCTCAGTAGCTGCAATCAGCCCGAAACACAGCTGAGGAGCTGATCAGCTGTGCTTCGGGCGAAGGAATAAAGGTCAGTATAAACCCAGGGGCGGGCAGGAGGGCCCTTTTTCAAGCAACAGAACATTAAAAAATTCAGAAAAAATTACCAAAAAAGATGGCGGCGCCCACGGACCGGCAGCGACCGAACCGGATCCGTGATGTCACCAGAGGGTCGCTAATGGTTCGGGCGATCCAGTCCGAACCGGGAGGAACCCACCCCTGGTCTGGCCTTGAAGAACATTTGGAAGCTTCAGCTGATCCAGAAAGCATTGGTGTGAGCAGTAGTGGGATCCGGTAGGGCAGACATGCTATGGGTCTCATCAATGAAACAGCACACCTGGTGGGCCTTTGGATGTGTGTTCTCTCTGTCATGGCATTCAACTTATGGAACAATGTCCCTCTGGAGATATACATGTTCCCAACTGGTGGCTTTCAGAAAAACATCACAGCCTTGACTTTTCCCCAGGCACTGGAGCCAATGGAGTTGGTATGGTATGAATGATTTATGATGTGAGTTATATTAGGCCCTCAAAATTGTCTTTTTTGCTTTAGTAGCATTATATTTTTATTCTAGGTTTGTTGCCTAGATAAATAGCCATGCAAATTTATTGTCACTCTTTCTCAACAAAACCCATCTTACAGGGTTGCTGTCATGGAAAAATAGGAGGAAAGAGTATTATATACGTTTGCTGCCTTGAGTTACTTAAAAGTAATAAAGGCCAGATAAAAATCTAATTCAAGTATGTACACAAACACGCACACACATGTACACACACACACACAAACACATACAGTAGTCATTAGTTGTAGCAAATGAGATTTGCAGCTACAATGGTTGAGATGCAGAATTACGCATCTGCAATAGATACACTATTTCAGATCTTATAAATCAGTTCAAATTGTTATATTATTTTTGGAGTGTAAATACCTATAGCTTAGTTAACTTTGGGTATGCAATAGGCCAGATGACGTTTTTAATATTAGTGTGTGAAAAACATTTCATATTTGAACAGTTTTGAATTTAAAACATTGTGATTCAAATGCTGAACAGGTGCATTTTAATCATTTTGGAAGTGGCTCAGTAATATATTACAACTGAATAACAATTTGTAATCCTATGGTCTCTGGTGATTGTCCTAGGGGGTTTAGGTTTTATTTTGGAACTCAGCCTTTGAAGCAGACTGAGAGGTTAATTCAATAATAATTTTAATGAATTCATAATTCTAGTCTGTAGATGGCTATTTTTATTTCTGCAAACTCCCAAGATCTCCAAGATTGCAGTAATTTAAACATCTAATACTCAATAAATGAAGCCATTCTTTTGCTCTGTCCAAACACCAATTCTTCTGAACATCTGATATTAAGAGATTGATCTTTAAGTTCACTACATGTCTTTCCAGGAAGTTCAAGCTTCCATTTGTTCATCTTTAACAACTAAGCAGTACACACTCTTAACAGCTAAAGCTGAGGCTCTTTAGTTTTGTCTTAATGTCTTTTAGAATATATTCTTTGGGCCAACTAAGCAAAAGTGACCAGGAATTTTTGATTGATTTGTTGTTGTTGACACAAGGAGTAAATGTTCAGTAGGATGAAAATTGCCTGGTAAGAATGATCCAAATATCACCTGTCTTCTTGGGCAAACGAGCATTTATTTACTCCTGTTTCATAATGTACTCACTGACCTTTAAGGGGATGGGAATTGAACACATGCCACTACTTAAGAAATCAAGTTCAGCTATTTGAAAATTAGGCTAAAGAATATAAAAGAATTCTGAAGAAAAAAATTAGTTTAGTCAACTTATTCATATAAATTATTGCAGTGTGTAAAAGAAATCTATCTAACCTGCTGAAAAGTATATGCAATACATTAAAAGCATAGTTACCTTAAAAGCTTAAATGACTTATTTTATGTCCCATATTAAATATGTGTGTATGTATGCATATGTGTGCATAGCTTTTCAGAAAGAAATATGCTTTGAGGCTTAAAACAGATGTCTTGTAGGCAGTAATTCACTTCATACTTAATTGAACACAGTGTTTAGCAACACACTTTCCACCTGTCTGAATATCCTAAGGGTTTCATGTACAAATAATAAATATAAGGTCCATTGTAAGATGTTATTTTCACCTTGAAGAGAGTAGATAAAATAAAACTAGTCTTGCATAACTTCAACAAGCTGTTACCTACTCACATTGGTATGCGCTTAATGCTAATTACTTTGTATAAAAATAAATCATGTCTTTTACATTCAAAGCAACAAGCAACTGAAATAACAAAATAATAAATATAAAATTAAACTAAAAAGATCAGCTTCCTAAGTTAGGAGTCATATGTAATAGAATATATTCACAACAACCCATCAGAGCTTGTGTCGTGCAGTATATGCTGCTCCTGCCTGCATCTGTAGAACTATTTAACACCACAGACAATTCTACTACCCTACAAAATGACCTAGATTATGTATCTGAATGGTCAAACAATTGGCAACTCCAAATCTCTGCTAACAAATGCTCAGTCCTGCACATTGGCAATAAAAATCAGAACATCAAATACAAGCTGGATGGAAATGATCTAAAAGATGACCCACACTCTGTCAAGGAACTTGGTGTACTCATTTCAAAAGATCTAAGCCCCAGAGCTCACTGTAACAACATTGCTAATAAGGCATTAAGAGTTGTCAACCTTATTTTCCGAAGTTTTCTCTCTGGTAACATTATACTTCTAACTAGGGCATACAGAACCTTTGCCAGACCTATCCTTGAATACTGCTCACCTGCCTGGAACCCACACTGTATTTCAGACATTAATACATTATAGAAGGTCCAGAGGTATTTTACAAGAAGATTCCTCAACTCCTCTGCTCGCAATAAAATTCCTTATTCCAGTAGACTTGAAATTTTAGGCCTGTATAACCTAATAAATACTTTAATTTTAAATGCAATAAAAATAGGGCTATCAATAGCTTCATACTAAATATAATACGATCTAATCTTGATTGCAGAAAATACGACTTCTGCACTAGAGTAGTAAATGTCTGGATTACTTTACCTGATCCTGTTGTTAGTTTCTCTAACCCCCATACCTTTTACCTTAAACTGTCTACCGTGGACCTTACATGTTTCTTAAGAGGTCCCTAAGGGGGCGTGCATAAGCGCACCAGCGTGCCTACCGTCCCTGTCCTACTGTACCCATTTGTATGTACTCATTTTATGTGTTTATGGCTATGTTTTGCTTCTTTATAACCATTTATTTGTGCCATTTTTTCATGTGTCCTGTTTCCTTGCACTTGTTGACAAATAAATAAATAAATAAATCAATAAATCAATCAATCAATCAATCAATCAATCAATCAATCAATTTTACACCCTGCCACTATACATTGGACTGTCTCTGAGGGCTTTCTACATAGTCTGCACTTGGGTCTTCTCTAGTGTGATAGACCTTGCTTCTATGGATCTGGTGCATAATGCCTGTTATGATCAGTGCCTCAGTGCTTTCTTTTAATCCAGCCTTTTCCAGCCACTGGTAGGATTTCCCAGTATCTGCTACTTTAACTATCATGGTTCATCCCATGCAGAGTCTTGTTGTGCCATGGCACTTCCTCTGCCTGATCTTTCTCCCTTGTTTGCTGCTACCTCAGACATTATCTCAGCAGCTCATCCTTGAGTGTCATCTTTCTGATGTATTCCTAGATGCTCTGGGTTACATCCAGGACAGTGGCTTTCACACTAACCAGACCCTGACCACCCTCTTTCTGTCTAGTGTACAGTCTCTGGGTTTTCGACTTGGAGGGAAAACCTTTGTGAGAAGCTTCTTGGTTTTCACATCAGCAGCTTCTATAGCCTTCTTTGGCCAACTCACTATACCAGCAGGGTATCTCATGACTGGCAGGGCATACATGTTGTTGGCATAGATCTTGTTCTTCCCATTTAGCTGTCTCTTCAGGATCCTTTGGTGATACTTGGATGTTGCTGTCTTCCTTGCCTCCTCATTGTGGCTCCCATGTGACTGTGGGATATCAAGATACTCATAACTGGTCTGTATGTCTGCTATGTGGCCTGCTGGTAATTCCATTACCCAACCACCATCCTGGCCACACTTCTCTAGTCTAAATGACACCTCAATGTGCTCACTATATATTCATATGGATCCATGAGTCAATATCTAGTTCACTCTTAACGTGATATCATTTATGTAAAGGAGGTGGCTGATAGTAGTTCCCATCTTGAATCTGTATCCATATCAAGTCCTTGTGATTATCTGGCTGAGGAGGTTTAAGCCTATGCAGAACATCAATGGGAACAGAGCTTCACCTTATTATGTGCTGCACTTGATGGCCAGTTCTGTGAACTATCTTGAGTTGACTTCCAGTGTTGTCTTCCACAGTTTCATTGGGTTTTTGAGGAAGGTTCTTAATGTCCTATTGACTTTGTATAGTGCCAGACACTCACAGATCCATGTGTATGACTATTTGCTTTCCTGTAGTGAATCCAGGCTGTGCTCAGATTAATCTGTCTAGCCCTCGAGTCTTAGGCAACTGCTTTATATATGAGCAACTGGCATTTTGAGCCTCTGGTATTCTTTGCAGTGCCTTTCTGAGTTGGGTTCATACGGTCCTGTAGCTTGGTGGCTATGATGCCTGATAGGACTTTCTAGGTTGTGGGGAGGCAAGTTATTGGGTGGTATAGAATTTCTATGGTCTTCTGCCTCCTATCAGCTGTTGTGCTTTGTAATGGAGAGGGTGATAGTGACGTTTTAATCTCAGGGGTTAGCTGCACTTGTTCTTCTGGATTGTCTTGAGTATAGGATGTAAAGTGTAGTTGGTCTGACTCAAGTTGTGAAATCAGCTTCTTCTTTACTATGTTGAAGCTTTGGATATACAGTATAGT
This sequence comes from Thermophis baileyi, assembly GCA_003457575.1. NCBI lineage: Eukaryota > Metazoa > Chordata > Lepidosauria > Squamata > Dipsadidae > Thermophis > Thermophis baileyi. Next base: position 2,753,474 of record QLTV01000769.1, on the reverse strand, counting down.
TGTTTCTTAGTTAGTGTGGATGCAGGTCTTTTGTCTATCCAGAGTTTCTTAATATGTTTCATGTATCCCCTCTCATTAGGTCTGCGGATGTAGTAGTAGTCCATCAATTCCAGGTTCTCTTGTCTCATCATGAATTATTTGTTCCAGTAGCCCACTTATCATCAGATTGTCCTGTTTCCTTGACATCTGATGCAGACCTTGTTAATCTGGGCAATCTGAGCCATCATGATTCTCCTAATTTATGTCACTCTCATATTTTGAGTAGGCAGATGTAGCATTAAGAGGTATTTGCCCAAGAATCCCTACTGGTCATGGCATGGCGTGGCTTGGTGTGGCGTGGCGTGGCTTGGTGCTCATGTGACTGGGTGGGTGTGGCTATGTGCATAGGGACTACCCAGAGGGCTGAAAAAAAAGTGATTTCTGACCGGTCCTCGCACTTTTGACAGGTCCTTTTGACCGGTCATCATTTATGCCCGTTGCAGCATTCTTAACAACCGTGTCACTCATTTCACAACTGCGGTGCTTCTCTTCACCACGGTGACAAGATAGGGCACAAAACGTAAAATGTGAGGACAGTCGTAAGTGCGAGGACCAGTCAAAAGTGCAAGGATCAGTCAAAAGAAGTCTCATGTGATATTTTAACAACAGTGCACTTAGTTATTAAGGCATACATAATTGTGTTTTTAGAATACAGGTAGTGCTCAACATACGACACAACTGAGCCCAGAATTTTGCAATTGTAAGTTGAGTGACCATGAGACAGACTCAGTCTTTATTACTGTTTTTATGATGGTTGTTAAGTGAGTCACCATGATTGTTAGGTGAATCACATAGTCAGAAGTATGAATCCAGTTTATCCAATGGGCATTTTTTGCTGGAAAAATGGGGGGAAAGTCACAAAATGTGATCCCATGATCGTGGGACATTGCAACTGGTCATAAATATGAGATTTACATTTTATCTGAAATGTAATCTGATTACATGATCACAGGAGTGATGTGGCATTTGTTACTTGGAGGATGGGTTGTAATTTCTTCAAGCCTGTTGTAATTTTGAACAGTTGTTAAGGGACTGGTTGTGTAATCAAGGCTATATGCATACATTATGGTATTCTGTTTTATCCTAGATGTATTTGCTTAGTATTCTATTGAAAGCTGATGGGAGGAACCCCTGGCCAGAGTTTTGTGCTGGAAGGAAAGCCACACCAAGTACACAGAAGGTGCAGCCATGTAAAATAACACTGTAGTATTCCCCTCCATTTGGATCCTTTCAATTATTGATGGCCTCCATTTCATTATTACTACTGTATTATTATAATGTGTTCTACATGGAGCTGCCCTCGAAGAGTATCTGGAAGCTTCAGCTGGTGCAGAATGCAGCAGCACAGGCATTTATGTGTGTTTCTAAAGAACTCATGTTATATCTCTACTCTGCAAACTATTAGTTACCAATTTCTTCTTCAGTATAGTGCAGTGATGGCGAACTTTTTTCTTCTTGCGTGCCAAAAATGGGAGTGTGTGCACGTGCTAGCGCATGCCAGCACACAACCCCACACACAAGCCGCACTGTGCATGTGCGCGCATCCCACACGCATGCGACCTCCCCCCATTGGGCCGTTTTTCACGCTCTGGAGGTTTCAGGAGGCTTCAGGAGGCTTCCCTGAAGCCTCCGGAGTGCAAAAAATGGCCCAAAGGGCAAACTGGAAGTCCGTTTCTGAACTTCCGGTAGGCCCGTTGGGCCATTTTTTGCCCTCCCCAGGCTTCAGGGAAGCCTCCTGAAGCCTGGGGAGGGAGAAAACAGCTTCCCCAAGGCCAAAAATCAGCTGGCCAGCTCGCGCATGCGCACTGGAGCTGACATAGGGCAACACGTCATGTGCCCTCAGATATGGCTCCACGTGCCACCTGTGGCACGCGTGCCAAAGGTTTGCCATCACAGGTATAGTGCTTTAAAGGCATGGGACCAGGTTATCTGAGGAACTTCCTCTCCTCAATTACGTCTGCCTATCCCACCAGATCTAGCAAACGGGGCATACTGCAGGTCCTGGTTGGTTGGTTAGGGAGCTTTACTTGTAGGTCCTTTCCTGCTATGGCCTGTGCTTTATGGAACATTTTTCCCTGCAAAGAGAGACTGGCCTCATCCCTTTTAAGTCCTGGAAGTCCCTAAAGACTTGGTTGTGTCATCAGCTTGGGGACACCAGAGGACTGATGAAATATTGAGATAGCTCAATATTATAATTAATATCTGCTCTTTGACCCCCACCAGCAAATATTATACCTGCATAGATTTGTTTGTTTTATACAGCTGTCCTACAGGTCATACCTAAAAGTTCCTATCATGTTATTTGTATGTTGATTGGAAAAAGGAAGATTTTTAAATGTGAGTAATGCACAAAATTGTTTTCAACCACAATGAAACATTATTTTTCACCAGACCTATAAAAAAATCCCATTTGTTTTAATTTTTTCCCAATGAACCTAATAGAAATGGATTAAACTATAGAAGTGATGAGAACATAAATTTTATTCCTTTCATTCCATGTAATATTAAGGTTTGTGGTTTTTTTCCCACTGTAATCACCTCTAGACTTCAGCAAAATTGAAAACCTTTAAATAGCCTTTCACAAGCTTTCGCTATAGTAATGAAGTTTTAAGTGCTCACTAGGGATATTTTTTTCCAGTTCAGAAATATATAAGCTGGAGCAGGTATTAAAATCGAATGTTTACTTCAATTCCTTTAAAGCCTAATGTTTTTTTTTCCATGACAGTTTAATTTTTAAAAAGATTGGGTTTCATTTATTAATATACTATCTTTGCCCTAGAATTCTATTTTTTCTTTAAGGGGTCTGAGGGGAACCTTGCAGGTATTAAAATCGAATGTTTTCTTCAATTCCTTTAAAGCCTAATGTTTTTTTTTTCCATGACAGTTTAATTTTTAAAAAGATTGGGTTTCATTTATTAATATACTATCTTTGCCCTAGAATTCTATTTTTTCTTTAAGGGGTCTGAGGGGAACCTTTCATCCAAACCTTGGTATGATACCTTAATAATTGGAAAAAGCAGAGAAAAGAAAACACACAAGTTACCACAAGCTACAGCAAAGGAAGATGGGAGTGAAGAATCATGATTTACACTCTACAGGAGGTAAAAAACAAATTAAGGATATGGGTTCCCTGCGTGCACATAATTATAAGTAGTGAGGCATTGGGCTCAGTACAGTTTTTCATCAGTTCAAAAGACTATGTAGGAGATCTCTCAGAGCTGGGAATAGTAGATATTTGTTTTCTGTTCCTATTGCAGATGTTAAAAAGAATAACTCTGGGATAGAAAATGGCAGGGTGGTTTCACACTTACCACACAACTGCAGTCTAGTCATTCAAAGACAATTTCTGGAAGGTAGTGCAGTACATCTCACACCAGGTAAAATAAGCCTCATGCATTTTAAACTCCCAGGGTAGTTTTAAATTGGTTGGCTGCTTCCTTTTTTCTGGTGTCAGTCAGCTCTGATCATCAATCCATGATGTGGGATAGTGCATTTGTGCTTGTGCACATACACCTGCATACACAGAGACACATGGTGTGTGCTTCTTGGAAGTTATATTTAGTGACGTAAGAATATAAAGGCTACATTATGCCAAGTTAGATTGTTGGTCTCTTTGGCTCACTGATTGCAGTGATTTCCCACAGTTTCAGAAAAGAGTCTTCCTAACACAACAGCTGAACCTGAAACATTTTGCATACAGAGATGGTGGTCTGTCGGCCATCTGCTATTCTTGTATCTTATTCAGGATGTTAGGATCCATCTGGCTAACTGCAAATTTTGCAGTGCTGGCTAGGATTCCAGTGTGATGATGATGATGAAGAAGGTAAGACATATGTTCAATATCTGGCCTGTGTATTGCAGCTTCCATTCAAAATTGTTGAGCTGTCTTAAACCCTTCAGAGTGGATGGTCTCTAGTGCTTCATTCAATACAAGTGGCTGCCCCAGCTGTGATTGGCCGCACAACACGTTCTCTCCAAAGGCTGGTTATTGCAGTAGTTGTTGCTGTAGAGCACTAGCCCTACCTCCATTGTCAGCCCACTGCAATCTGGACTGGTATTTCTGAAGTTGGCTTAACTTGAGAGCTTCATAGGAGAGAAGCGGCTTACAGTACATTGTCTTTAGGCTTCAATTTTGGCTGTTCAGTTTATAGCAATGTCTGTCTGGTCAGATTTCATTGGATGAATTTTAGATTTTAAGGCTTGATGAAGTGGATCAAGTCTTTGGTCAGGTTTAGGAACAGCATGTTCACTTACCCCTGAAGGTTTACCATCCTAGTAGGAACAGCGTGGTCAGTTGTGCCCAGGAAGTCATTAATCCCTTTCTAGATGAAGTCAAGCTTTATACCATAGAAGGAAGCTACAGTGAGACTACTCTTGGGGGGGGGGAAACCACTGGATTTCAAAGATCTAAATAAATATAGTCTGATAGTTAGCTCAGGATTGCTTCTGGATCTATCTTTGACATTACAGACAAAAGTGGCCATTACAGCTTGAAACACATTTTATTAGCTTAGACTGGTATATCAGCTGTAGCCCTGCTTAAATAAAGATAGCCTTCCTATAGTAAATCCACACTTGTGGCTTTTCATTTAATTACTTCAATGGGAACGTTTCTAAAGGTTCAGAAGCTTCAACTATACAAAATACTGCTTTTGTACTTAAGATGGGTGGCCATATAAAGTTTCTAGACAAATAAATACCAGTTCTTTATAGCTTTAATTGGCTCTTAGGTTTTTCTTATACCAATTCAAAATGCAAGTATTCATCTCTAAGGGCCTTCATGCCCCACCATACAGTATATGCTTTCCCTTATCCTGAGATCACCATCAAACTTAGCTCAAGGAACCCTCAAATGCAGGGGTGTTGATTTGCTATGTGAGAGTTGGCCTTGCACTAATAGCTTCTCCAGCCTTGGAATATTTTTCCTATGTAGGTATTCTCAGTATTGCATTTATTTATTTATTTATTTATTTGGCACTGAAGTTATTTTTTTTAAAATTTTTTGATTAAGTATTAAAGCTACTGTACTGTCTTTAACTTCTTTACTGTTGCTTTTACTTACCACATTATTGTTTTACTGCTTATTTTATTGGATATAATTTAATGCTTCTATGAATTGCTTTAATTTACTGTTTTAATTATTTGGATTTTACTGTAAACTGCTCTAAGATATTTCTTAATGAGGTGTTATATAAATTATTAAATAATAACTATTTTAAATATTCTAACAAACTACCTACTAGCAAAATGAAAAAGGGGAGATAAAAATAGCACACAAAAACAGTCAAACAACAAAGAACTAAATTGTGTTACGCTGTGTGCAGTAAATCATTCAGCTTAGTTTTTAAACAAGTTATTTAACACTGATATTGTTACATAATATCCATCAGTTGGTCTGTAATGTCAGCAAAATGCCCAGTCATAAACAGAAAACAAATATCTGAAATCCACTACTTTAGTTCTGGTATCACATTACCTTTCTAATACTGATCTGTTTCGCTGCCCCTCATGATACATTCCAATTCCTTATACCTAGTTCAAAAATATATATTTTCAAAATGTATTGAACTTTGTAACAATGTATTAACAAAGTTGTGCTTATAAATGCAAAATGGGAATAATCATAGATATACTATGAGTAAGTGTCCCCTCATCCATTTTACACTTCCAACATAACAAAGTTAAGCAATCTTTTCTAAATGTTCCCTGGGTGTCCAATAAACATGAAAAATAAACTTTAAATGAATGCAACTGTCTTTTATTCCCAGCTCCTTATCAGCTGAGTGCAGAGACTTAGCACAAAGCTTGCTGGAATGTCTCTGTGGATGCAAGAGCATATGAAGAGACGACAAGAGGTTTGGCTCTTTTCCTGACAGGCCTACCCTCGGCCTTTAGTTGTTTATCAAACTCAGAGATACAGGTATGCACCTATTCAGCAGCTACACCACTTCCAGCCAGTTCAGCTGCTCTCTTTTCTGAATCACAGTGGTGTTCTGACTGGATTTGAAATGACTTATACTTTCAAAAAGTAGCAATTCCAACAATTTTTCATTATTTCAAACTTCAGGCTACAGCATTTGACACAACAAACCTAGGTCTCTCTGAGGCAGTGTTTCTCAACCTTGGCAATTTTAAGATGCGTGGATTTCAACTACCAGAATTCTCCCGCTAACCTGCTAACTGCTAATGCTTTCTTTAGGCTAAGGGCAGGAAGAAGTTTAATCACATAGTGTTCTTCTGGCCATCAAGCCTAGGCTGTTCTTTCCAATTTTGTTTTCAATGCCTTTTTCATCCTCTAAAAGTTTAATTTTAATCTGACCTCAGGCATTGAATTGCATCCCCAAATTCATAGTTTGGGTTAATTTTCCCCTTGGAGCTTCCATACTAGCTGTCTTCATTCCCCTTCAGGAAAAAAAACAGGCATGACGGTAGGCCCATGCTTTATTGTTCTGTTTAAAAGACTCCCATCTGCATAATTTTTGAGTTTTTCACCCTTTTTATACATTTACAAGGATAAAAAAGTGAATTCAGCTAAGCATTTTCTGAACAGTCAAGCACTTCCAGTTTCCTGACTTCAAACCTCACTGATACCTTGGTACTCATTGTTAGTTGGTTCTGGAAAGCGCGATGAGTACCAAAAATGATGAATACCAAACAAATTTTTCCCATAAGGCATAATGCAGTGAGTCACTAGGCAGCTGACACGGACAAGTTCTAGCTCGTGCATTGAGTACCAAACAAAAGATAAGTACCGGGACAAGATTTCCACGTCAAAATGCAATGAGTACCAAATTCAACAGGTTTCAAAGCAATTGAGTACCAAGGTACCACTGTAATTGTTTTGCATTCTTTTGTGAAGTTTCCCACCCTCCAACTGAGATCTTGATGCTGAAGTACAAAACAAACATTTTTCTCCTCTTATAGCCTTATTATCTTGTTCAGTTATAAGCTTCATTGAAGTGTGTCCATAGCTTATAGGCACCCCTTATGTTGCTTAACTACAAGAACAACTCCTTAGAAGAACCACTCCTATAAGAAAACAGGTGTACTAAGCATAGTGTCAAACTTTCTATCTCTCTTGGTCAGATGTAGACCTTGGATTAATGATTAAGCAAAATAAGTACCTGTTTGGAGGACCAAAGGAATGGGGGCAACACAAAGCTTTTCCCCCTGGTTATCATGCCATTAACTTTTTCACTGTCACATTCAATTTTCATTTTCAGCTCTTAATGTCTTGTCAGTTAAGCAATGGGATGACAGAGGGGTAATATTGTTGGTCTTTCCTTAGGGCATCAGCAATCCAGCTCTGGTCAGATGAGTTAGCATCTGGCCTGGATTTAGCTGATTGCCTTTGTCAGGTAAATCTTTGATATTTCGTAATCCCTCTTATCTTTGGCACAGTCCCCATGTCGTCTCTATTGTTCAGTTAGATCCTATGGCACTTATCTTCTTACATAAATTTCTTCTGGATCTCAGGCTCAAACAGTTTCTGGAACTCAGGAACAAATCAACCTTCCACAGTATAAAAACTGTCCAATTCATTTTGGGACAACTATTTTTTTCCAGATTAGGATAAACATCCAGTAGAACCATCTAAATCCATTATAGCAGTTTTAGTTGCCTGCCATCTCCTCCATGACTAACCTGTTTCTTCCCAGAATTTTCTCTGTACTTAACCTATTTTGCCGGGTATTTTAAGACTTCTTCCCTTTCCCCAACTCAGGATCTTTTGCTCCTACTTCTTCTAGGAGTACTATGCTCAGTATGAAAATATAAATGATTTTCAATGCTAGCTCTTTATCACCCAACTGTAGTACAATGAACTAGATTAGAGCTCGTTCAGATGTCTACAAAAAGAGCCCAGGAAGATGATGCAGTAGAGGTTAAGTTCATCACATATAATGTGATGCATTCTTAATATTCTTTAAACTCCTGATTTATTAATATGGGGTATTTTAATTTCTACTCCAGTATTCTTACATCTAACTTACTGATACCTTAAATTGTTTATTTAAAAACATAACTGTAGAATAACCTAAAATATGTACCAATACTTTAGATTTCCTTTCCATGTCATCCCAGATTAGCTACTGTCTCATAGTGGTGTCAGTTTAGATTTTAGTTACCATTTTAAGGCAGCAATGGAAGGTGTGATTTGGCAAAAGATAGAGGTTATAGAGAAACTTATTCAATACTTATTGAATAAGTATTAAGGACCCTCTTTTTCCTTTCCTTATATTTCAAGCCTGAATTAAAACCAGGCATTCTTTGCTAAACCAATGTTACAGAATAACAGAATTGGAAGGGATCTTCGAGGTCTTCTAGTCCAACCCCTGCTCAGCCAGGAAACCCAATGCCATTTTAGACAAATGGTTGTCCAATCTCTTCTTAAAAACTTCCAGTATTGGAGCATTCACAACTTATAGAGGCAAGTTGTTCTACTGATTAATTGTTCTGTCAGGAAATTTCTCCTTAGGTCTAGGTTGCTTCTCTCCTAGATTAGTTTCCATCCATTGCTTCTTGTCCTACCCTCAGGTGCTTTGGAGAATAGTTTGACTCCCTCTTCTTTATGGCAGCCCCTGAGATATTGGAACACTGCTATCATGTCACCCCTAGTCCTTCTTTTCATTAAACTAGACTATCCAATTCCATCAACTCTTCTTTATATGTTTTAGTCTCCAGTCCTCTAATCATCTTTGTTGCTATTCTCTGCACTCTTTCTAGAGTCTCAACATCTTTTTTACATTGTGACAACCAAAACATTGATTGTGTATTTGGCTCTGTCATCAGAAAAAAGCAGCAAACTGTCTTACTTTGAAATTTTGACAACTTTTCCTATTAGAATATTTCCTATTCTGTGACAAAGCAACATAGCAGATGCTACTCAGAGGTTTTCCATTAAACCTCCACTTTTTGTAAACACGGCTTCTGAATATTTTTCTCCTGAAGCAACTTTGTTATTTCAGAACATATATGCTATCATCTTTGCCATTACTACCACAAATCAATTGATAGCAAATAACCTAGTGGAATATCTATTAACTTGTCACCAGGAGTAAAATGTATTCAAAACTTAAAACTTGCTTTATTTCATAAAATGCTACCCACTGCAGCAGTAAATAGTATATATTCGTTTAATAAAAACACTTTTCAAGAACCATGGTGAGAAATCCAATCTACTTACTCTTTATAAATGAATTAAGATTAAATACCATAGCTGTGACATGATATTCTGTTTGTATTTGCTTTGTTGCCTTTCATTCTTCAGCAAGGCATGGAGATTAGTGTAGCTTGTGCCTTGTTTCTCCAAGCTACTTACTATCCTTTCAAGCAAAGAGTAAAGAGAACCCAATTCATCATAATGCTAATTATATGATCAATTATATATAAATTATGAACCACCTGAGTTGGGGGAATCATGCTTTGCCACATTTATGTGGGTCTTTTCATATTTGTAGAAATGAAAGTTACCTTTAAAAAAAAAAAGGCAAAAATCAGCAATGTCAAAACTGAATATTGGAGAGATTTTTAAAAGGTCCAGTTTCTTTGGAAGAAAACAGTGCTGATTCCTTTGGAAAACAACTCCAAATAGAAAACAGAGGTCATATTTTAATGCATTTACAAAGCTGTTCAACTGGAAAGGAGACATGTTGCTCTATTTTTCTACTCTGACTACCCCCTGCTGTTAACTTCTCCTTTGAGATATGTTGATTTGGCCATTTAGCAATTCAGTGTGCATCAGAAAGCTGCTGATTTCCCTTATCAGCCTGTGATTCATTTGGCTAGTAAAATCACTATTGAAACCCATTTGCATCATTAACTGTTATTACTAAATCATTCAAAACCCTGAGAAAATGCAGCCACAGGAAAGGTTGTATGCCCAATGTGAAGAACATTTGATAAGCTCTTGGAAATAGAATTCTGGCACCTCAATCTATTGCTTCTGTCAATGGAACTGAGCACAGGAATTCAAAATATATTTGATATTCGCATGTATTTTTCTTTTAAGAACATAAAATCCCATCTTTCTGTATTTTATTTGTTGGTACCGGTATATTTGTTTTATCTAGGTTTCCATAACTTTTTAAATAAATTTTATAATGTAAGGCCATATCAGATGTGACCTTCATCTAATGACAATTATGAAAGCAGCATTGTGCTTCAAGCTTTGCCCTTTTGGAGGTGCATGCTATGTGACAACTCATGTACAAAGGGAGTTGCATTGGGACAATGCTGCTTTTGCAAATTGACGTCTTCTGTGGATGTTGCTACACCCAACCCTTTTTAAGGCAACAGTCTTTAAAAGAAAAATTTGAACCATTTCTCTCTTACACTTTTTGGACATAGAAGCCTAGAAAGAGAGAAGAAAGATAAGTTGATAACAAATGGTAAAAACAAAATCCCTTTCTGGAACATTACAACATTACCATATATATGACATTTTGGAGAATATTGGTGTCCTAGCCCTGAAAAACTCTGTCCTAATGCTTAGTTAAGGTTTATAAATCTTCATTGGGGTAGAAATGGAAATGGGAGACTATTTATTTATTTATTTATTTGTTTGTTTGTTTGTCAAACATGTACAAGATAGCAGGTATAGGTATAAACATAAACATAATCAAAGTGAATACAGATAGATGAGGACAATAGGACAGTAGGACAGGGACGGTAGGCACGCTGGTGCGCTTATGCACGCCCCTTACAGACCTCTTAGGAATGGGGTGAGGTCGACAGTAGACAGTCTAAGGTTAAAGTTTTTTGGGTTTGGGGAAGAAACCACGGAGTCAGGTAGTGAATTCCAGGCATTGATCACTCTGTTGCTGAAGTCGTATTTTCTGCAGTCGAGTTTGGAGCGGTTTACATTAAGTTTGTATCTATTGTGTGCTCGTGTATTGTTGCGGTTGAAGCTTAAGTAGTCATTGACAGGTAGGACATTGTAGCAGATAATTTTGTGTGCTACACTTAGGTCTCAATTGTAGTAATATCCGATATGCAGTGCGGGTTCCAGACAGGTGAGCTGTATTCGAGAATTGGTCTAGCAAACGTTTTGTATGCTCTAGTTAGCAGTGTAATGTTGCCAGAGAAGAAGCTACGCAGGATCAAGTTGACTACTCTTAGTGCCTTTTTGGCAATGTTGTTACAGTGGGCTTTGGCACTTAGATCATTAGATATGAGTACTCCAAGATCCTTGACAGAATGAGGGTCGTCTACAAGGTCGTGTCCTCCAAGCTTGTATTTAGTGTTCTGATTCTTTTTGCCAATGTGTAAGACAGAGCATTTGTTGATTGAGATATGTAATGACTAGTAATGACTCTTAGTAAGAAACAGGAATTAGGAATAGTTGGCTTGAGGAGTACACTGGGAGTTGAAGTCTACATATCTTCAAGGCTAAATTTGGGCAATAGGTTCTGCCTATCTTTACTGGTAACAACAACAACAACAACAACAACAACAAACTTTGTCTTGAAGCAAAGGGAAAGGAGATAGCAAGGCATATGAAGAGAAGAGAATCACCTGGAAAGAGACCAAGAAAAGGGAAAACCTGGAAGAGAAGATTGTGAAAGGTACAAACAAAGTGGAGAATGGAAACAGTCACATGATTTTGATGAGTTGAATTCCAGGAGAAACAGATAACCTGAGCAATGTGGAAGGAAACTGTGTTATGAATGAAGGTAATCTTCTCTGGGATTGGAGGTAAGGAAGGCTCTTGAACAGGAGCTAAGAAAATCTTCAGGGAGAAGAGAATAAGACATGCTTTGAAGGGAAGGTTTCAAGATGTTTAGATGGACAGCATGGGGCCTGTGACAAGAGCAGAGATACTGTAAGTATCTCTGGCTAGAGGTAAGAAAAGGTCAAACTGTGACCCAGAATGCTCTAGAGCAGGGGTGTCAAACTCACGTCATCATGGCGGCATCACTTGATGTATCGGGACTTTTTTCCCTTTCATTAAACGGTGTGGGCGTGGCCAGCACGTGACGCATCTGGCCCGCAGGCTGCGAGTTTGACAGCCCTGCTCTAGAGAGTCAACAGGAGCTAAGGGGAGTGCTCTTGAAATTTAGATTCAAGGTTGTAATCTATGGAGTCAATGTCCAGCTAACTGGAGAAAAAAATTCAGGAGAATTATCTCCTCTTTGAGGTAAAATAAAATTTTATGTCGAGATTTCCACTCAGATGCCTTCTTTGGGAGCTCTAGTATGCTTTATATTCTATATTCTGCTTTTGATATTTTTGTCAAAAGTTTACTGTCATTGTACAAACTCTATTCTTAAGCATTTTGTTCCAGCTAAGCTACTTATGCCCACTTTCCATGGAGCATTGTATGCAAGGCTGAGCATTTGAAGCATTGTTAGTGATCTTATCAGTGCTAAATGGATATTTCAGCCAAGTGAGACTGTTGGGGCTTTTGATTATCTTAGGGTAAAAGAAAAAAATGCTTTTTTATGTTTATTAATAAGAAAATAAAGAAAAATAAAATAGTTTTTGAACCTCGAGATTAATGCTTTTGCTTTTCTCTCTTCAGAAAGAGTTAGTACACAGTTCAAAGCTCCTGGAGCCGAGAGGTGACACTAAAGAGTTTAATTTTCCTTATTATTGTCAATTTATGAGCAATTAAGTGTCTACGCTGTCTCACAAACTGGTGTTATTAAGGAGGAGGAGCCTTCACTTCCTTTATCTAGGACAGGGGTCGGCAACCTTAAAAACTCAAAGAGCCATTTGGACCCGTTTCCCAGAGAAAACAAAACACCCGGAGCCACAAAACCTGGGTGGGCGTGGCCAACTCAATGTCACTCCCGAGTCACATGACACCCCCAGCTGCGCCTACCCAGGTTTTGTGGCTCTATGTTTTCTTTTCTATGAGAAACAGGTATCTCTCTCTCTCTTCCCTCTTTCTCTCTCTCCATCTCTCTTTCTCCCTCTCCAATCTGTCTCCCTCCCTCTCATCTTTCTTTCATTCTTTCCCTCTCCCCATCTCTATATCTCTCTCTCCCTTCCTCCCCACCCATCTCTCTCTCCTTCCCTCATCTCTCTCTTTCTCCCTCTCTCTCCCCTTCTCACTCTGTGTGCTGAGGAATGATCGCCACCCCCAGCGAAGGCTTCTCTTCGGGCGACCCTCCTCCCCCTCTCACGACTCCCTGGCTGGCTGTGGCACGCATGGGGAGACCCTCCTCAAGCGAGCGCCAAAGTGCAGCAAAGGTGTACGCGGAGGACGGGTGGTTGCTTGTTTAAGGAGGTTTTTTGGACGTGGCTTCTCTCTTGCCCTAAGGATCCAGCCATTGCCTTGCTGTGTCTCCCCCATCTCCACCCCTGCAGCTCTTCGGCCAAGCGTGGAGGGCGTGAGCTGCAGCCCAAAGCGACAGGAAGCGAAGGCTGCCTTACGCGCAAATGTGGCATGGAGGCAGCTACAGGGCCGCTTCTCTCCTGTCCTAAGGCTCCGGCCATCGCCTTGCTGTGCCCCCACCCCACCCCACATGAGAGGAGAAGGAGGGGGAGGAGGGTCGCCGGAGCGAAGGCAGCCTTTGCTTCCTGTTGCTTTGGGCTGGAGCTTACGCCCACCCCGTTCGTCCAAAGAGCTGCCAGGGGGGACACGGCAAGGCAATGGCCAGATCCTTAGGGCAGGAGAGAAGCCACATCCAAAGACCCTCCTTAAGCAAGCAGCTGCCCGCCCTCCGCACGTGCCTTTGCTGCTCTTTGGTACTCGCTTGAGGGACTCCCCACACATGCGCACCCTCCCGGCCCCGCCACAGCCAGCCAGGGAATCGCGAGAGGGGAGGAGGGTCACCCGAAGGAAAGTCTCTGCCGGGGGTGGCTATGTTCCTCAACCAGCGCCGGAGAATCAGCCCCGCCCACTTCTCCATTCCCGCCGTCGCCCTTACCTTCTCAAGCCAGGTGAGGGAGGGGAGGGGAGGGGAGGGCGAGGCCAGCCAGTGATGGGACAGGGAGCCACAGCAGGGGGCCCAAAGAGCCACATGCGGCTCCGGAGCCACAGGTTGCCGACCCCTGATCTAGGACAATGCTTCTCAACATCAGCAGTTTTAAGATGTGGAGCAGAGATGGTTTTCAGTTGGTTTGGACTGGTTCTCTTGAACCGGTAGCGGAAATTTTAACTGGTTCGCCAAACCGGCAAATACCTCTGGCTGGCCATGCCCCCACCTGCCCGGTTGCCACTCCACCGCACCCGCCGTTTGCCCTGCCCACCCACTCTCCCCACCCACGGGGTATATATTTTGCCTTCACCACATGGCCCAGCTAATTGCCTCACCTCTGTGCCTCACCTGCTCTGCTCACCAAAGGTAAGCATGATGCCTGCTCACCATTTGCCTCGGCCGGGTCGGGGAATGCACCATTCCCCAGCTCCAGCCTCCGCCCGCTCGCCGTTCACCTCGACCGGGTTGGGGAATGTGCCATTCCCCAGCTCTGGCCCTCCCCGGGGCCTCCCCTGAATGCTGCCCGCTCTCCCTCCGCCTCGCTCACCTTCGTCCGCACCTTGGTGGGGGTCCCTGGCAAGGCTTGGCCGGCGAGCCTCCAGCTGCCAATAGTTTTCGGCTGTCTTCCGAGCAGCTCTGATGTGATGCCATCCCTCCAGCACAGCAGGCCGTTCTCCTGGATGGGTCTGGCCACGAGCGGCACCGGCAGGCAATGGGATACGCGTGTGCGGCAGGCGCGAAGAACAGGGCGGCGAAGGCGGCGACAGGACTTCTTTAGGCCTCTTTTTCGGCTTGTAGTTTTCGGTAGTTTTCAGCACAAGAAGCCTGCAGCCGTCACCTCTTTTTCGGTATGAGAAGCCTCCATCCACCGCTGCCGGCTCGGTTCCGGCTGGCAAAGAGGAGGTGGCTGCAGGCTTCTTGCGCTGAAAACTACAGAAAACTACAGGCCGAAAAAGAGGCCTGAAGAAGTCCTGTCGCCACCGTTGCTGCCCTGCTCTTTGCACTGGGCATGCACGTGCACGCCATTGCCTCCAGTGCATGTGTGCGGCCGCACCCCATTGCCAGATCCAGCCAGGAGAACGGCCTGCTGCGCTGGAGGGACGGCATCGCAGTGGAGCTGCTCGGAAGGCAGCCGGACTGCGGTGACCCTTTAAGGTATTTTGATGCGGGGGGGAGGGGGCCATAAAAGGACAGGCCACAGGAGCTGCCTTTTCTGCCGGTTCTGTGGGCGTGGCTTGGTGGGCGTGGCTTGGGGTGACGTCAAGTTGGCCACACCCACTCAATCTTGCTGTGAGTGATGTCCAGTTGGCCATGCCCACTCAGTCACATGACCCCCCACCGAGCCACGCCCACCAAGCCACACCCACAGAACCAGTAATAAAAAAATTTGAATCCCACCACTGATTGTGGAGGCTTCTGGAGTTGAAATCCACACCTTAAAATTTCTGAAATTGAAAAAATACTGATTTAGAAAGATGGATGGTGCCAGTTAGAAAAGTTCTATAATACACATAAACAAGATAAGCCATACTCCTGGGCAGGAGGTAGGTGTGGTTTCAGGGCACATGCAGGACATTCAAGACTACTACATACCCCTTGTTATCCATCTTTGATAATAATCTATGTGATGTTTACCAATTTCTTCACCTTAAATTCTACTGCTTTTATACTACTCATGAAATAATTCTGGTGTAGCTTTACAGGTTTAAATTATTATTACTCTCCACTAAATATACAAGACAGCTTCTCAAAATCATTTGACCAGGACAATGTAGAGCTCAAATACTGACCTGAATAATTTGCATCAGATATTGAAGATCTGAGCATGACTTCTTCAATATATTTTCCCAATTGACTTTTCTACTTGAAAGGAAAACAATGACCTGAAATAGTCGTTGCACTAAAATACAGCAGCCACTGCATACTGTAAGTTTTGATCTTAATATTAAATATCTTAAGTAAACTCCAATCCATAGAGAAATTAAATGCAACCTACCAATATCAGACCTTAAATGTAGTTAATTCTCTTGATCAAATGAGACATACTATGCAATGCACATAGAATTTTTTTCTAGTTGTACAGTTCAAATTAATTCATAATATTTATTTCCTATTTCATATACATAGAAACTCCAATTTGTATTCTTCAGATTGCAAAACTCCCTTGTAGTACCAGCTTCTGCAAACAACTCATATGTTTGTTCATCTTCATCATCCTTTTATTTCTTACGTCTCCCTACCTTTCAGTGCACTGACCCATTTGATTTAGACTCTTAATTGTTTTGCCATTCAATTTCCCAACTTTCTTTTGCCATGCCTGTCTAGAATTTGCCCCTTATTTCTTTATTTATCTTATTATGTTACCAACAAATAAGAGTTCTTTGTTGTTGTTAGTTGTGAAGTCGTGTCCGACCCATCGCGACCCCATGGACAACGTTCCTCCAGGCCTTCCTGTCCTCTACCATCCCCCGGAGTCCATTTAAGCTCACGCTGACTGCTTCAGTGACTCCATCCAGCCACCTCATTCTCTGTCGTCCCCTTCTTCTTTTGCCCTCAATCTTTCCCAGCATTAGGCTCTTATCCAGTGAGTCCTTCCTTCTCATTATGTGGCCAAAGTATTTGAGTTTCATCTTCAGGATCTGGCCTTCTAAAGAGCAGTCAGGGTTGATCTCCTCTAGGACTGACCGGTTTGATCGCCTTGCAGTCCAAGGGACTCGCAGGAGTCTTCTCCAGCACCATAGTTCAAAGGCCTCAATTCTTTGGCGCTCAGCCTTCCTTATGGTCCAACTTTCACAACCATACATTGCAACTGGGAAAACCATAGCCTTGACTATACGCACTTTTGTTGGCAGTGGATTACAATAATTGCTACAATGCTCTCACTTTTTCTTCCTCTATGTTTTCCTACATTTTTCTTTTCTATTTTTTCTTGAAATATTTTGGTTGCGTTTTTTGCTCACATATCCAATCTGTATGTAGGCTTCCCATCACTTTCTTTTCTTCTGACTCACCTTATAATTCCAGAATTAATCACTATAGTGTACACTTCTCAGGCATATCCTGTATGATCCTTCCTGTATGAAGAGAAGACATGAAAAAGTGGGAATTTTAGTTCCACCTTTTCTCTCATCATCTTTCAAAATCGGAGCCAAATATTTGCTGTGTTAAATTACTTCTCAGATTTCCCAGATTACAAAACAATTGGGAAGCATGTATATGTAGAGAAGGTTTCTGTTTAAAATATTATACTTTCAAATAGAGGAGGATAAGTCAGCCAATGGAAGAGGTGGCCAAGGGCTTTCACTAGATGTTAGGCAACTCTATTGTAAACTGTGAGCATGGTCTTTTCCATTTGCATAAAGAAACCCAGGAAATTATTTTATATTGAAATGGTTTATTAGCCCTTCCAGCCCATGATAACCAGCACTGACAAGAAATGAGGTTCTAAGGTGACATGATAAGGATTGAATGTGAAACCTTATGCACACAAAACTTGCTTCCTATCACTCTCCCTTATGTGTGATGTCTTTTGGATTACAAGATTGGAAGTAAGAAGGGTTTTATTGTAAGCCCATTTTGCAAAAGAGCCAGGAAAAAAACCCCTCAGATAAATATTTAGGATATTCAACCTTAATGCATCCATTAAAATGTTTAATACTAATTAAGGTGAATACTGGTTAATTCTAATGTTTATCATCAATGAACTAGTTGTTCTTCCTGGAAAGTAGTATTGCCCTGTACTAATCAGCCCTCTTCTGATCAGTTGCAAAATTAAAGTGATGCTATTTTCATGACAAACATTCTATGTATTTGGCATTATGTATACAGTATATTATTTTGTTTATGCATTCAATATTAATGCCTAGTCAAGCCAGCTGCATTTGAAAACAATTAGAGATAAACTAATTGTTCAATTTGTTTTCTTAAAATATTATATTTAATTTATGATGAACTTTTAATTTAATCAATAAGGCATGACAGGACATACATTATAATAAATGCAATATTAGGTATTTAGCAAAGCTAAAGCTCTCCAATAAATCAAGAAGTGTCATTTTTTTCTTCCCTAACACTTACATCCTCAAGGGTCTTATTGAAATAATATGTTCTGGCATCCATGATATACTGTCCTTTTCTATTCTTTTGATAGATTCTCATTAGACTTTAATGATTACAAAATGAGCATTAGGAAGGAATAATTTATTATCATACTATTATTGAAACTTTCTTTATCTTCACTTTTGAACAAACATTTGGCTACAAGTAATATGGACATTTATTCCTATTTATATCTATTTATTGTACTAACCAATAAACAAAATGCTAAATTTTTACTTTTAATAACCAAGTTTTGAAATTTTCTTATTACTGAAATAGAAATTGATGGGAACATCAATTAACTGAATTATCTGTTCACCCAAGGCAATGCTGGTAAATTATGCTGAATATACTGTAGTTACAGCCTATTTGTCAAATATTCTTCATTGACATGGTGAGGGGAAAGCATTGGAGTGGAAAGGGCAGATGTAAAGTGGTTAGGATCATAGGATGTTTGAACTGCTGCTGAATTAGAGATTACATTTATGTTATCCTTTAAAGCTGCAACAAACTCTAGTTTTATATATTACTTCTGTTATACATTTTTATTTATTTCCAAATTGGAAATAAAATATAGAATTAAAAAATATGAAACAAAAACAAAGACAAAAAGGTGTATAAAACAGAATATTAAACATACATATAAAATTCCCTCTGGTTGAATATTTCAAGAATATTTCAAGAATAATAATTGTTCCTCTCCCTTGCAAAACAGGTCCACAATTAATGAACTTCTACATCTATATTTGCAAAATTTCTATATAACATTAAAACATTAAAACATGTTACAAATATAAAAATCTATTATCAGTCACCCAATTTGACCTACCATCTATCTACTATAAAATAACAGGTAATCCCAACAACAAAGATAAACTTTAAAGCCCTCTGTTAACAATCTGTTATTGTATTTAACTCACAGAAAGTTCACAAAGCGACTTCTAATCTCTCATAAACCCACCGATTGTCTCTAATTCACCCAGGATCATATAGCATCAATTGATTTTTAATAATAAAAACAACCCCCTTTCAGTTTATCATCTTTTCTTTAAAATTATAAGTGGAATCTTTTCAAACAACTGCTTCTCATTCCTCAAAAATGTAGGTCTCCATTGAGAATATCTCCATAGCACTTGTTCAGTAAATTTTCCTACAAATTGGGACACAATGTCTCTTGAGAGCTGTCTTCTAGTTGCACATAGTAGCTCTATTACACAAATTCCATCAGCTTTCCTTAGAAGGTCCAGTTTGTTAATGCCCCCTTCAGCCTCCTCTAGCAAGTCTCAAGTTTTCAAGTAAAACTTGTTCTCGTTCAAATCTGTTAACAGCAAATCAGTTTCCAGTCCATCCAATTGAATGGCTGATTTAAATACTGTTGCCTGTATCATGATGTCTTCTTTAGGAAGATTTGAAATTTTTGTGAATTCATCATACCTTTTATCCAATTTTTCATTTAAAATGTAAGTTGCCAAACATTTTTTTCAAAAGCTTTCAGGAAGGTTTTAACATTAAAAACATCTGAGTCCCATCTCTCTCTTACGTATCTTTTTCGGGACATTGCAGAGAATATATAATTTATAATATTCAAACTCCTTAATTTATTGTTGCTTTGTTTTTAATATAGTCCAAATTTCTTATGTAGCCAAGCTTTTGCAGCAGAGCGAAAACAGCTCTTTTCAAGGACAAAGAGAATAAATGTTCCATAACAGAGTAACAACAGAAGAAGCTGAGATAATAATTTTCACAGCTGAGAGAAAAGAATTAAAAAGGGGGGGAAATTCTTGTCTTTTTTTAAATGAGAAAGCAAGAATATGTAAAAAAATAAAACAAAGCAATGGAGTTCTTTTGGAGAAACAATACAAAATCATTAGAGTAAAAATCTGGTATGAATCAGATCAAGTCCTTTTTCACTGGGAAAAAAAAGCCCTCACACCACCAATTTCTTTGTAGTGAAAAAGAAAGTACTTTAAAATTATGGAATAAAATGATGAAAATTTACATTTGTAATCAAGCAAAATGGTATTAAGCAAGCAGCATTGGTCCTGGCTATTAACTGACTTCAAAAAATGATATTAAAAAAGACCTAAAAATACAAGCAGCAATTGGAGAGCCGACCACTCCAGACACTCTTACTGAGAATCACAATCCTCTGGATTCTCTTCCCAGGCAAGTACTCGGTCATCCAAGGATCATGACGGAGCATTCCCACTTACTCCCATTCAAATCTGGGGAGCACTACCAAAAAATTGGCTTTGGCAACAAAGTCAGCTGTTTGTCAGCAGGAAGAAAAAAAAGGCACCCACTGCTCAGTAAGCCATTTTCTGGGGATCTCTGCAGCTTTATATATTACTATTGCATTGAAAAACTCAAATTGCCTTGCCTTGATTTTAGTTTTAGAACCAGGCTTATAAGAACTTTTTAATTTCATGACAATCTGATAAATTTGTCCCATTTGAAAATTCAATTAACATAGAATAAGATCTTGATCCCAAATACAATTATTAAATATCATTTGATCAATCGGCAATATGTTGCTCTTGTAAAAATATAATTCAACACAATGCAGCTATAAAACAAAATCAGGTAAAATGCATAATACAGTATTTTCAAATTTGTCTTTAAAACTGGATGAATCCCCTAAGCATATAATAACAATAGAAGAAGACAATGGTATTCATTCTTCTTTACTATTTTGTTTCTATGGTATGGGTCAGTAGATGTCATATTAAGAAGATAAACATTTTGTATCAAATGTTATCATATAATGTTTATAGCATTGGCTTTAGCTGCCAGCAATCATTGGTTAATTCCACTAAATTCAGCCACTAAATTCACTGAATGACCTTTTACACTTCTTCTTTTATATTTTATGTTTCCTTTTTTGGAATAAGATGCCTCCCTAGAAAAACCACCTTAACGTTTTCTTAAAAGATGAGATATACCTTCTGAATTACATAAGATTTTCTCTTTGACTTATTTTAACAGAATTACTGTGAGGATCAAGCAATAGCAATAGCACTTAGACTTATATACCGCTTTACAGTGCTTTACAGCCCTCTCTAAGCGGTTTACAGAGTCAGCATATTGCCCCCAACAATCTGGGTCCTCATTTTACCCACCTCGGAAGGATGGAAGGCTGAGTCAACCTTGAGCCGGTGAGATTTGAACTGCCGAACTGCAGCTAGCAGTCAGCTGAAGTAGCCTGCAGTGCTGCACTCTAACCACTGCGCCACCTCGGCAATGCTATATTTATTAAACTACTAAGTCTTTGGAGTGGTGCAGGGAAAAAAAACCCCTAATAATAATAATATTAAAACAATGAAATATCAGATCATCAAGCCTGATCAGATAACATTAGTAATTACAAGTGAAAAATTCATTTAAAGCTTTCATCAAGCACTAAATAGAACGATACTGTCGAACAGTCTTTTCATCTCTTAGGGTCAGCTACCATTGCAGGATAAAAAGACTTTTCCATATTAATATTATCACCAGGCAGATTAATGTTTCATATGAAATAGAAGAAAAGCGAGCTATACCAAGATGCTCTCAAGATACCATCAAGATGTCTATCATTTTTGGAGCAATAATCCTTGTAAGGACATACACACTAGAACTCAACATCCCTTCTGGGTCTACTGAAAATGGCTGGTTGAAAGAATCAAAGTTTATATGAAGGAAGTGTTTTAGCTTGTATAGTTTACACGAAATAAATGTTAAAAGCAATCCTCAGAGACAGTACAATGTACTGTTACCACTGCAGTAGCCTGGGATCAGGCAAAGAATTATCTATCCTTAGGCTCTCTGTGTCCTCCCAACCAACCTATTAAACTCTCCATACCCTTCCCTATTCTAAGTATAGGACATGGCTAACATCACTTTGTCTCTAAAATAATCTCTCTCCTCCTCCTCCCTCTCTGAGAGAGAGGGGGGGAGGGAGGGAGGGAGGGAGGAAGAGAGAGAGAGAGAGAGAGAGAGAGAGAGAGAGAGAGAGAGAGAGAGAGAGAGAGAGAGAGAGAGAGAGAGAGAGAGAGATGCCCATCTCATGAAGAAGTATCAAATAACTAAATGAGTTAGCTATTCAGGATGGTATATTTTCAGAACATCTTTCGTATTAACTATATTTCTGAAGCAAAATTCCTTCTGATGAATTGCATTATATACTAAGCTTTATGTCTATTATGTTGCTATTGCTTTTTGCCCATAACTGTGAGGAACATGGTACTCATTATCATCATGAAGAATGCTGCCTATCTTTTTTCCACTACCACATTGGAGAGATAACTGATAGACACAATTGATTTAATAATATTGTCCAGTGTATCAATTTCTGGGATTTCTAGCTGTTTTTGCCCATCCAAAGATTAGAAAACCCACGGTGAATTTAGGTCTATTTGATATATTTCTGAGAGAGACAAGTAAATGAAAAAGCAGTAAAAAAATGTTAAAAATACAATTTAGGCTATTTAAATATTTCATGAAAGTGAGATATTTCTACAAGAACATTTTAGATTATCTTCCCTATTTGCATTTGCCTTCTATTAATAGGCACTGAGAGTGGGTAAAACAAAAAAAAAAATACAAGTGACTGTGGCATTTATGTAAAAGGAAAACAAAAAGGTGGGGAAACCATTGCATTCTAAGGAATCTAAATCATGATTACACAATCTTTTTATACATGTACTTCAGAGGTGTAACAGTCAGATTGTGTGATAACTTTAGGCCTGGAGAATAAACAAAATTCTGAAGACAGGTCTAAATGCTCATGCAGCCAACTCACCCAGAGAAACCTTACGAACACAAACACAAAATGTTTTATCAAATAGAATCTTTAAATGCCAAATGTATTCATACTTTATAATTTTAAGCCATAGAAAAGGGATAAATTGAATGTATATTAATCCTTTGAAATCCATAGAGCTTTCTCAGTGAAATATGTCACTCCCTTTGTTTCTTCATTATGTAGATAGATATGCTTTTCCTTAAGTCATCAGAGGAGGTCATCACACAATTGCCCTTGTGGAATACTCATTAATCTAATAATTAATTTGAAATGGATCTTCAAAACATTATTCTTTTCCCATCATTCTCTATAGATTAATTTAAATGCCTTATGTGTATAATGATTAACTTGATGGTTAATTAATTGTAAAAATCTGAATTAAAGCTTACTTAGAAGATGAATTACTACCTGACAGAGATAAATGTTTCATTCCTTTTGCTTACTTGAACAGCTTAACAATTTTGCAAAAGTGCAAAATCTGTGCACAAGATAGTGAGTCAGATTTTTTTGGAAGGAAAATAGAGGAATTGCTATTTTTATTTTTAATGTGATTGATTGATTGATTGATATAATTCACAATTCTAACGCCACCAACTTCTTGATGACTCTGCAGAAAAACACACATTTAAAACAAAAAAAAATAGAATAACACCCAACAATAAAAAAAAAGATGGTTAACCCACTGAAACTTTCCACATAAACATGTGGAATGAAACTTTTTACCTAAAAAGGCACGAAACTTTCCACATAAAGTATACATCTCATCCTAGAGAAAGAACTAGATCCTCAAAACTCATTTAAAGGTGTTCTGAGCCATTTGAATATCTGAAGGGTTAGTGGTCTTCAAGGGCAGCTTTGTGTACATGTTCTGTAGAAGTTCTCATGCAAGATAACCATAACCATAGCTTGTGAAAAGGCCCTCATAGTCCAGGAACAGGTACAATTGGTACATGAAATGAAGGCCTCTGGCTGCAACTATCACTTGTTCTTTGAACAGGACCTAAGAGTCCAGAAAGATCCCAAATTGTGTACTATCTTGGCAAGTATCTCATTCAAAACTAGAGATTGAAATGTCCCTGCATCTGGAAAATCTATAGGTCTATGACTCAGCACGATTAGGGTTTGCATTCCTTTAATATCATCAATGACTATCCAAAATAAAACAGATAAAATGATATTACAAAAACATGTTAAGTATTTTAATATACTGTAATATAATCTCAAATCACTCTAAGATGATTTAGCCTTATTTTTTATTATTTATTAGCTGAGAATGTTTAAAAATTCAATAAAAATAAAAAGATCTAGCATACAGTAAATATATTATACCAGGTTAAAAGAAATTATTTTTCAGACCTCAAACCAATAGGCTCATATTTGGCTGCTAACACCTATACACAAGGATAAAAGAAACAATATAATCTACAAAATCAACTACTGTATAACCATTGCAACCAATTCTACGTGAGACAAGCATAACATCAATTAAAAATCAGGATCCACAAACATCAGCTGGCAGTCAAAGGCCACGATCCCAAATCCTTAATCTCTACCCACATTGACACCAAACAGCACCAGTTTGATTGGAGCAACACAAAAATCATCAGCCACACTACCACCTGCCACACTTGTGAGTTCATCAAAGCCTGGCACTCCACAAGCAATTCTATCAATAGACACATTGATCTACAATCAGCCTACAAACCCCTCAGAATCCAAATCAACCACACAGACAACCAGAGACAGCACCAACCCTCAACCAATCCACACAACCCCCCACACCAGCAGTTCACCTCCCAATGACCCTGACCCTGACTCACACCTGAAGCCCTTATAAACAGAACACTGACACTGACACTGACATCCCCTAAACTCCGCTGAAGATGTTACCTAGCCTGGTAATGAAACATTTGGAAACCTACCCACAAGCTCGGAGAACAAACCTTCACCCTCAACTATACACTTATTTTAATTGCAACAGGGAAATATGTCGCTGTTTGCTCCACATTGGATTTGTTTGTTTATTTGTTTGATCAGATAATTGATATAAGGCATAGAATTGTTTAGACCTCCCTATACATGGAATAAACAAAGGAGCCGGAAAAGAGTCCTGATGTTTCTACAATTAATTCAAATAGGATGTGCTCCACTCTTTCAGCTTGTCCCAATTCACATGGATTCTTAATTCCAATGGTATTTTGTTATAACATACTTCAAGGGCCATTGATAGTATGCAATTAAAGTGGCCCGCTGTAAACATGTTTCTATATGGCTATTTTAAGAGTTTTGAGTGGCTATATAATCACCTCTTAACTTCATACCTCACTTTAATGGTGAATAGGGAGAATTTGTTTCATATGAATATTTGTTATATATATATATATATATATATATAATAGCCTATCATTAATTTGGCATTACAACTCTGCATAATCATATCTTTTCCCTTGGTTTATGCATAGTCTGATGGTTTGAGTATTCTAATTCAACTTTTTAAAGATAATGTGTGTGTGTGTGTGTGTGTGTGTGCATATACAATGCAGTTTTACTCTTTCTTTTTTAAATAGAGGAAAATGAAATATTGCCATAAATGAAATTCAATAATAAATAATAAATTTAACTAATCCATATGGTTCTGGAACCATACTCCATTTCTCACTCAGATTCATGGTAATAGCTATCAGGGGAACTGGTGAGTATTGTCCTCCATTTCTAGTCTCAAACCTTGGAGAATTGTGGAGAGGGAGACATGGTATTTATACTTTTGTTCATGTGAATGCCCTTCACTGCATTATTTGTATGTTTTAAGCGAAGCAACTGAGAAAACTGCATCTCTTCCTCGTAATATTATCTCTGTCTTGTGGAGCTGAGTTGGAGGGTCTTGAAGGTAGTGTTGTCAACATCCATACTGTAGCCATAGACAGTTAGTTCAGGATTTCATGGCTAAGGAGAATTTAAGAGCCTTTTTCCATGGTGCCATCTCAGCTTTTGAATAACCTTTACAAAGACATTTGCCAGATGCTCCATTTACAGCTTTTTCTGTCTCAACTAAAGATCTTTCTTTTTCCCTAGTCTTTTAACCTTAAGTCATCCCTGCTGTTTTTAAAAAGTCTTTGCTCTCTATTTTCTTTTACCAATTTTTTTTATTTTATTTGCTAACTTTAAAAGTTGAAATATTTGCTTTAAATATATTTTCATTTTTTGTTTCATTGTGTGTGTAAGAGAGAGAAACAGCTGGCTATATATATATATTCATTATAGGGTATTATATAAAAGGTACAATTTAAAACATATAATTGAATTTTGTGGAATTTTTTAAATGTAAGTATTTATGCATAGGGTCGTTCAGCATACTTCTACTAGGGGCCACATCTGCTCTTTTTTTTCCTCCTTTCATAGTAATGGTGGGATTACATTTTACAATATTTGACATTTAAGCAATTAAGTTCGGGATATTTTAAAGTTGCAATTTCTCTGTAGAATGTCCTGGGATATAACTTTTTATGAATCAGTGTTTGCATCCTGTTGCACTTTTAACCATTATGCTGGAAAATGTTAATTGGATTACAAGCCATTTGAATTTGTCCAAATTGGGGGGGGGGGGAGGAATCAGAATTTTGAAATCTATAATCCTCAGTATAGGATTTGTTTTACCTCACAGATATTAGTCACTGCCAGCAATATCATGATCATACTTTTAAACTCCATGTTATGTTTACCCTAAACATCTGCTTGACATCCTTTCTCAAATAACTTTCATTTGTTTAGAAATGTTGTTATTCTTAAAACAGCTATGATTGAGCCGATGAAAAATATGTGTCTTCCTTATGATGTCATAAACTGCGGCAATATTTAGAAAGCAATAAAGTGGATATAATCATATAGTATTAAACATAATGACTTAGTTTCTTTCTTACTGCTAAAGTGGTTGTTATCAAATATATCATTTGATAAATACCTGCATAATTTCCATTATAGGGCATTATATGCACAAATCATTTTTAGATCTTAATGTAACTTAAATATCAGAATTGATCCATAGTAAATAAAATAGTGTCATGCACTAAAATAAAACCTGTCATGGCATTGATGGGCATGGAATTCATGAATATACTTGCATCCATTTTAAAATATTTTCTCAGTCCCAGTATGCAAAAATGCACACATTAGGGTGGATGGGAAATGAAATGCATATCATTGTGAAAAGATAGCTACAAATTGTTATACATTTGGACAAAGGCATCCAAAATGGCATAATATTAAGGAAAGCTGCCTATGTACTTGTTTTTTTGTTTGCATTTTTATATATCAATAACTGAGCAAGTATAGGGAAAAATTGTATACTTGTGACTGAATATGATATAGACCCATCTGTATATAGTCCATTTCTGGGGCTCTAGATCGGATTGCGCCTTTGCGACCTCTACGTGGCAGTGGATCCCGGAGAGCTCCCTGGTTTACCGAAGAGCTCCGGGAGATGAAACGCCGCAAGAGACGTCTAGAGCGACACTGGAGATCCAGTAAATCCGAATCTGACCGAACACTTCTAAGAGCCTTTATTAGGATTTATTTAGTGGCGATACGGGTGGAAAAACGCTTGCATTTTTCCATTCTTATTGCATCTGCTGATGCACGCCCAGCCGCCCTGTTTAAGGTAACTCATTCCCTCCTTAACATAGAGGGAAAGGAGGAACCTTTGCAGGGGAGAGCTGAGGAATTTGTACAGTATTTGGCGGATAAAGTCGCTCTGATTCGGATGGACCTGGACTCTGATTGGGCAATTCAAGACGAGATGACAGGGGCAGATCTTAGTCCAATTATATGGGATGAATTTGAACCTGTGACTCCTGAGGAAGTGGACAAGGCTATTGGAGCGATGAGCTCCTCCACTTGTTTATTGGACTCGTGCCCCTCCTGGCTGGTTTCTGCCAGCAGGGAGGTGACACGAGGCTGGCTCCAGGCTGTAATCAATGCCTCCTTGAAGGAGGGGTCCGTCCCGCAACCATTGAAGGTTGCGGTGGTGAGGCCCCTCCTCAAGAAGCCTTCCCTGGATCCAGCAGATTTAAAAAACTTTCATCCAGTCTCCAACCTTCCCTTTGTGGGGAAGGTTGTTGAGAAAGTGGTGGCGCTCCAACTCCAATGGCTATTGGATGAAACGGATTATCTGGACCCTTTTCAATCGGGTTTCAGGCCCGGTTATAGCATGGAAACTGCTTTGGTTGTGCTGATGGATGATCTCTGGCAAGCCCGAGGTGGAGGTTTTTCCTCCATCTTGGTGCTGCTTGACCTCTCAGCTGCTTTCGATACCGTCGACCATGGTAGCCTTCTGTGT
>QLTV01000769.1:2676277-2687769 GCA_003457575.1 Thermophis baileyi | reverse complement strand
ATTTCTTTGCACTGTTCATTTAAGAAGGCATTCTTATCTCTTCTAGCTATTCTCTGGAATTCTGCATTCAATTGGGTGTATCTTTCTCTTTCTCCCTTGCCTTTTGCTTCCCTTCTTTCCTCAGCTATTTATCGTTTATTTATTTATCATTTATTTATTCATCAGGGATGTTTGTATATCCCTAATGAATATACAATAGTGACAAATAGATTTAAGGAATTAGATCTGATAGACAGAATGCCTGAAGAACTATGGATGGAGGTTCGCAACATTGTACAAGAGGTAGCAACTAAAACCATCCCAAAGAAAAAGAAATGCAAGAAAGCAAAATGGCTGTCTGAGGAAGCTTTACAAATAGCTGAGGAAAGAAGGGAAGCGAAAGGCAAGGGAGAAAGGGAAATACACCCAATTGAATGCAGAATTCCAGAGAATAGCTAGAAGAGATAAGAATGCCTTCTTAAATGAACAGTGCAAAGAAATAGAAGAAAACAATAGAATAGGGAGGACCAGAGATCTCTTCAAGAAAATTGGAGATATGAAGGGAACGTTTCATGCAAAGATGGGCATGATAAAGGACCAAAATGGCAGGGACCTAACAGAGGCAGAAGAGATTAAGAAGAGATGGCAAAATTACACAGAAGAACTATATAAGAATGAACTTAACGTCCCTGATAACCACGATGGGATGGTCACTGACCTCGAACCAGACATCCTAGAATGTGAAGTCAAATGGGCCTTAGGAAATCTGAGCAACAACAAAGCTAGTGGAGGTGACAGTATTCCAGCTGAGCTATTCAAAATCTTAAAAGACGATGCAGTAAAAGTGCTACACTCAATTTGCCAGCAAATTTGGAAAACTCAACAGTGGCCACAGGATTGGAAAAGGTCAGTTTACATTCCAATTCCAAAGAAAGGCAATGCCAAAGGATGTTCAAACTATCGCACCATTGCACTCATTTCACATGCTAGTAAAGTTATGCTTAAAATCCTACAAGCTAGGCTCCAGCAGTATGTGGATCGAGAACTACCAGAAGTACAGGCAGGATTTCGAAGAGGCAGAGGAACTAGAGATCAAATTGCCAACATACGCTGGATCATGGAGAAAGCTAGGGAGTTCCAGAAAAACATCTACTTCTGCTTCATTGACTATGCTAAAGCCTTTGATTGTGTGGATCACAACAAATTGTGGCAAGTTCTTAAAGAGATGGGCGTACCAGACCATCTTATTTGTCTCTTGAAAAACCTCTATGCGGGTCAAGAAGCAACAGTGAGAACTGGACACGGAACCACTGATTGGTTCAAAATTGGGAAAGGAAACTTCCGATTATACTTCCGGAGAATTCGGAAGCCTGATCCTCGATCTCCGCGGCCGGCTCTGAGCTCTCCTGGTTGGAGGGTCCAAATACGGACCATAGCCACCCCAGAGGGGTGGCGAAGCAAAGGGGGACCGCCTAACAGGTAGAGGGGAGCCGCATCTCCCGTCCCTGACTAGGAAAGCCCCCTCAGCCGAGGACGAGGAACAGCGGCAGCAAAAATGGCTGCCATGAAGCCGAAAGACAGCCTGAATACCTAAGACTGAGCAGGAGAGGAAAAACTGAGTGGCTTGTGAACTGGGTAAAAGAACATTTTTTTACTGAAAATTACCCCAAGAAATTCAAGGGGGAAGCATATTGGAGCTATTTGCCAGTGGCGAAAAAAGCACATTAAGAAAATCAGAATATTTAAGTGGAGAACTTTTTGGAAAAAAAATAAAGAAAAGAAAATTGAACTCTCAAAAGGAAGACATGGTATTGAAAAGGTATTTTAAAAAAATACTGGAATTTGAACTGGAACTTGTTTTTTATTATTGTTAACTTTGCCCTCCTATTAGATTTATAAATTTAAAATAATTAAAATTGAACTTTTAGTATTTCGCGGAGAGGCAGTACCAAGAAGCTGGAGTGCCACCTGCTGTTAAAAGGAAAATTTTGTATCTTTGGGACTTTTTGCATTTGCTGGATTACAAATATTTACTTTAAAATTATTGGAGAATAATACAATAACAAGTTCTTTAACCAAGTGACCCCTGAACATTGTTGAGTAAATAAAAGTGATTGGAAGAGGAGTGGAGAACCCCCTGATCTCTTTTCCTGAATTGGACTGAATATAAAATGGAAACAAGTGGAGATAATAAAATGGAATTTATGTACCAAGACGTTAAGGATTCTATAAAAGAATAACGCAAGATGATGAAGGAAATATTTGGTTGTATGGATTGTATAGATCAAAAATTGGAAAAACTAATACAAGGAATGACAAGTAAAGACCAAGACAATGAGGAAGGATCAGAAGTACCAGAAAGAGCAGTGGAGACAGCAGAACTGGGAAATCAGCATGAAGAAGACAACAACAAGAAGTTATTAGTAAAATTGATGGTGAATAAGAAACTAGAACAGGAGGAAAATATTTTAAAAGGTGTGAAAATGAAAAGGGAGAAACAGGAAGACAGCTTGAGAGGAGAAAAAGGGGCCAGAAAAGATAGTTATACAACTAGACAGTGGGGGAAAAGGATGAAGGGAGAGAAAGCTAGAGGGCATAGTTCAAAGGCAGAACTAAAAGTAGATGAAATAAAAAAATTAAAATAAGTACACGGGAGACAATCCCCCCAAAAAAAGAAGATTAAAAATCTGGATTTGGGTGAAAGATGTGGGATAAAGGGGAAAGAAAAGGTGAAATATTTTATGAAAGCATTTAAATGTGTATGAATATTAGGATTATATAATTTGGATAACTGCTTTGTATATGGTGTAAGAGAAAAAATTATTTTTCAATATATATCAGTAATGTAGTAATGTAATGTATACTATTATTAGAATTATATAGATTGGAAAATTAGTTTGTAAATGAGATAAATAGAATTTGTATAAGGGTATCATTAAATATGTATAAAAATGTGATTAATAGTGAAAAATTAGGAATAAGTAATTTGAGAATAGACAAAGAAAAGATATATTTCAATGTAAACAAGGGTATTAATAGTAGAAAAGGATACATTTTAATGGAATATGAGTATAAATAATAGAATCATAAGGATTGAAGGATTGGAAAATATGAATATGAATGGATAAACATTAAATGCTTGAAAGATTATGATTGATGCTAGAATTGCATACCGGTAGTGAAATATTGAATGATGAAAAAAGGAAGGATCATGTCTTTGAATATTAGAATGATAGGGGAAGGGGGGGAAAATGGCCAAAATAGGTAGTAGAAATAAGAGGGGGGAAACAGAAAACAATGTATGACAGAATTATGAGAAAGTTCAGAATTGAAAATTGATAATAGAAGTTATGTGTTAGTAAAATAAAAAATGAAAATGAAATGTAATTATTAGGAATAATATTGTTATGTTGATTTGTATTGAACAGTATGACACCCAGGAATCGAACCATTCACGCAATGAGATGTATAAAAATAAAAAAATAAAAAACTTTTTTAAAAAATTGGGAAAGGAGTCCGGCAAGGCTGTATACTGTCTCCTTGCCTATTTAACTTATATGCAGAAAACATCATGAGAAAGGTACGGCTAGATGAAACAAAAGTTGGAATTAAGATTGCTGGGAGAAATATCAACAACCTGAGATATGCAGATGATACCACTCTAATGGCAGAAAGTGAAGAGGAACTAAAGAGCTTCTTGATGCGGGTGAAGAAGGAGAGTGCAAAACTTGGCTTGAAACTCAACATTAAGAAAACTAAGATCATGGCATCCAGACCTCTCAATTCCTGGCAAATAGATGGGGAAGAAATGGAGGTAGTGACAGATTTTATTTTCCTGGGCTCCAAGATCACCGCAGATGGGGACTGCAGCCAAGAAATTAAAAGATGCTTGCTCCTGGGGAGGAAAGCTATGGCAAATCTAGACAGCATACTAAAAAGCAGAGACATCACCCTGCCAACAAAAGTGTGTATAGTCAAGGCTATGGTTTTCCCAGTTGCAATGTATGGCTGTGAAAGTTGGACCATAAGAAAGGCTGAGTGCCAAAGGATTGAGGCCTGTGAACTATGAGCAGTAGGCGTGAGCTTAAATCGACTCCAGAGGATGATAGAGGACAGGAAGGCCTGGAGGAACGTTGTCCATGGGGTCGCGATGGGTTGGACCCAACTTCGCAACTAACAACAAAAAACAGATATTCCAATTCCTGGCTGACTGCTTCAGCCCATAAATGGCCTTGTTCAATTTATATACAGTGTTAGGCCTTTTGCTTTCATTCTCTGGTGCTTGAACCATGTAAAATTCTTCCTCTAATTCTGCATTGAGGAATGCTGTGGTTATATCAAAATGCCAAATTTTATGGCCACGTGCCGCTGCCAACGCTAGTGCCAACCTTATGCTTTCACTCTTCACCATTGGTGCAAATACTTCATCATAGTGCATGTTTTTCCTTTGTGAAAAACCTTATGCCACTAATCTCGGTTTATATTGTATCTCATTGTTGGGCAGTACTTTCTTTTTGTACACCCATTTACACCCTATGGCTTTGCAACCTTGTGGCAAAGTCATAGATGTAAATATTTTATGTTCACCCATGGATTTCATTTCTTTGTCCATGGTTTCTTTCCATTTCACTTGTTCAATTTTGGGTAGTGCCAATACTTCATGATAGTTTCTTGGCTCATACCGTACATTACACACCTTAACCTCACCAGCAGAATACCTGTCAGGTGGAATCCATTTGTTCCATCGCTCTGACCTGCGTGGCATTGATTGCTCCTGTGTTTCAACCCGCTGCTGTGTACGGATTTGTGTGTCTGTGTTTTATTCCTAACTGTCCTAACCATTGTTGAAAACTTGCTGGCATGAATTCTGAACCTCTGTCAGTTTGCAGTTGACGTACCTGTTGTTTATAACTCCTTTCTACGAATCTTACCTATTGCTTAAATTTCTGTAGCACCTCTATTTTACTCTTTAGTAAATAGCAGAAATCAAATTTGCTGTAGTCATCTACAATGACCAGTGCATACTTTGCTCCTCCCAAACTGGCTTGCATTGGCCCAACCAAATCTGTATGTACCAGCTCTAGAGCTCTTGTTGTCTGCCTTGTGCTACTTTTGCTTACTGGAAATGCCTTGGACTGATGACTTACATACTGCACAGTCCAAGTATGCCTTACACCCTTTTAAGTTTAACCTTTCTCCAAACTGTTGCATCTTTTGCAAAACTCTGAAGCTGGCATGGCCAAGCTTTCTATGCAAGAGATGAATACATGAATCATGTTGTGCCACATTTCCAAATGTTTGGTCACATTGAATCTTTTGTCCCTGCAACACATAAAGATTATCCTGCTTTATGCCCTGTGCACATGCATTCCCATTTCTCTTTATGTGACACTTCCCATTTACAAATGTGCTCTTAAATCCTTGCTGGTCTAGACTAGAGACACTCAGTAAATTATGCTCCATTTCAGGCATACACAATATGTTACTAAACTTTTCCTTCAGACATGGAATCACCACACTGCCTTTTCCAATGACTTTAGCCTTCTGGCCATTTGCCAACGCTACTGCATCTCCTCCAGCTGGATCCATTCTGAAAAACAATTTAGAATTATTAACAATTGTTTGACTAGCCCCACTGTCTATTAACCATTTGTCTCTGCTATTACAATAGCTAACTTTTGCAACAGCAGCCTGTCCATCTGTTGTATCTTTTCTTTGTAAACAGTCTTTCTTCAAATGAGTCTTATCACCACAGATGAGACACCGCTGTTCTGTTGCTTTCTTTGTAGAAAATCTTTGCTGGGCTGTAATATGGTCTCTTCTGTTACTCTGGTCTCTGCAGACATCATCTCTGCAGACATCATCTCTGCAGACATGCTGTCTGTTGCTGTTCTCTCTCTGCTCCTTGGGCCCCACTCAGGAATTTCTCCTCGTGGCTTTTTCTAAAATGGCATTTGTTTTCTTCTGAAATCAAACAGGCTTTAAGGGCTTCCATTCTCAAGTCCTGTTCTGGTTTGCACTCAAAAACAGCTGAAACAATGTCCCACGTTTCATCAAGACTATTTAACAGCAACAGTACCTTCTGAGATTAAGGAATATGCATGCCACGCTGTTCCAACTCAATAAATAAAGTTTGCATTTGCAACAAATGCTTCTCCACATTCTCATGTGGTAACAGTCTGGCTCTGTACAATTGTCTTGATAATTGCACAATATTGCATGCTGGCACACTCACATGCACACTTCTTAATTTCAGCCAAACCTCTTTTGCAGTTTTTAAATTAGCTACATTCAGGAATTGTTTATCTTCTAAACTTAAGATGATGTAGGCCAGTGCCTTATCATGCTGCCTTTGAACTGCTGCTGCTAATGGTGCCTAGGGTGGATTAATAACAATATCCCAGAGCTCCTTAGCCTTCAGGAAGCATTCCAATTTTGCAGCCCAAATAATATAATTCTTCTGTCCCAATCGAGGCACAGAGCTCTCCTGGAAATCAACAGCCATCCTGCAAGCCTTTTAACACAGGCAGTCCTTCAGCTTAATTACAGTTCATTCTTACTGTGTCTGGTGTGCTCTGGGCCCATAACCTATTAGAGTTTGTAGCAATCCAACCAGAACACAAGTAAATAATTCAGCAGGATTCATCTATATAAGAAACTTCTTTATATACAATACCATACAGCAGAAGCCAGAACCAGAACTCAGAATCCAGAAGTACAGAATCAATAATCACAGAAGCTATATTCACAGAAGCAATATAATACAGAAGCACTCATATATATACAGATCAGTGAACCTAAGCCACGCCCAGGCTCCGAGCTGTCTGGGTCACCAAACAGTCCCCATTGGCTGACCTGTTACCATGTCTATTCCAATTCATGAACACATCTTATACACTCACAGTGGGTACAGAATTTATTTGCTTTCTTTCTTAGAGGAGCTGGTAAATTTGGATTAAAAATTGATTTTTTTAAAAAAAATTAAGATTAAAATATGTATGTTGAGGGAGGGAAGAATCATCTTTCATATAATTTCTTTTCTTTTCTTTCTATCTCTGCACTATTCTTCTCTTTTTTATTTTTTATTTTCCTTAATTTGCATTACTCTTTTGCTTTGTATTTGTAAACTTTAATAAAATTATTGAAAAAAAAATAAGAAAGAAGACAAATTAAATAAATAATTTAAATCCCTTCCTATCTCAAGCAGATGTGTTGATGTTGGAGTCAGTTGAGTTAAAGATTCTCCAACAAAACCATCTTTTGAATTCAGGGAAGATAATATTAAGATAATATCTTACCTAAAGTAATCACCTCTCTTTGAAAATACAACATAAATTTATTAAGCATGCAAACAACAACAGTCTTTAGCAACCTTTAGCAAAGCATTGGCAATTTGCTGAGCAACCTTGAGCAGCCCTGAGTAAAAGCAGAACCACAACTTATATACCTTTGGCTTTTAGAAAAGCAAGATACAGAAAAGGCAGTGTATATTACAACACCTTGAATATTTTTGATAAACACATCTGGATAACCTTCTCCCTCATTCTTTCCTACTAGGTCAGCATGCCAACTATGCTATCTTTGAGATATGGTCAGTGAATATAAACACTCTATTGCTGGTTGCCACTGGTTCCTGTCTGATACATCCCCTGTTGTCTAGCTCAGGGTTACTTCAGGTTGCTGCGAATGTTTTCTTACAAGAACATTTTAAACAGTTCACATGCATGGGGCTTCTTAGAGGATTGGTAGTGAATGCAGATCAAATGTGCATGGAGCTACATTTTATCACCACAATAGGATCAATGAAATGAATTCTTATCTGTTAATGTGGCTGTTCCTGAGTTCCATTACTTGAACTGATAGTTCAAGTTCTTCACTATTTCAAGATGTTGAATAAATTGTAAAGCATCTTGCAACTAAACAGTGTATTTTTGAAGCATGGGCTAATTGTCAGTTTGGACCAATTAATCACAATCAGTAAGAAGGAAAATTGTTAACATGAACGTTTAATTCTTTTATTTAGAAAAATAGTCTCCCCACCCCACTCCCCCAAAACTGATAAACATATTTTGCATGCTAACCTGTCAACGTGGAGGCATACCAGGTGGACAAGCTCAGTTTGAGACCTTAGCAGCAAACACTCAGGGAAAAGCAGCATAAGGTAGGTCTCACTTGCTCACTTCAAACTAATCAGGTTGTGCTACATATTTTACTCATCACAACTAATATAGGGTGTTGGCTCCAA
Organism: Thermophis baileyi; assembly: GCA_003457575.1. Lineage (NCBI taxonomy): Eukaryota > Metazoa > Chordata > Lepidosauria > Squamata > Dipsadidae > Thermophis > Thermophis baileyi. The sequence goes on along the minus strand of QLTV01000769.1, from coordinate 2,679,545 downwards.
AGAACACTTGTACATTCTTGAGGCAACTCCATAATTAAAAAACAGTCTAATAATCAATTTTGACTGAGTGCTTAGCAATTTCGACAGAAAGATTTTATTACCATTCAGCCATTGTGGTTTGTTTGTTTTATCTTGATGAGATGCTTTGTGTTGTGGAGGCATGGATATGATGCACCTTATTCCAGGAGCAATCTTTTGTCCACCAGCTGAATGAGGTTTCTCTACAAATGTTATGTTGGAAGTGTTGTAGGAGGTTATCAAGCAACTTGGGAGCTTTGCTTTTTTAGAAATGGGGATTGTGTTGTGAAGCAGTATCAACGAAGTGCTTTGCTCCACAGCATCATTGAAGCAAAGTGATCTTTGAAGCTTTGCATAAATCTATAATAAACCGTTAATTATATTTAAGCTATGAAAGATCTAAATCTTTTTGTCTTTCAAATTTTTATAATACATACATTTTGTTATTAAAATACATCTGCTAATTAGTTTATACAGTACTTTATGACCACTAACAATCCGAAATGTAGAATGTTTTACTGTCAGATAATGCTCTTATTGTAACCTTAACAAAGCAGAGTTCAAGTAGATATTCCAAAGCATATCCTGAGTGATTTAGTAGAAGTCATATTAATTAACACTTCCAATGGATGAGCCAATATGAAGTTTTATCAAGGTCATGCATAGAGTCATTTCTTTAAAAAAAATCTTTAAAGTGTTGTAACTGCTTATACTCCTTTGCTTCTGGATTCATTGAGAAACACAATTAATTCTTCTGGGTCATCAGTCCTTTCAGAATTGAAGAATACAGATTTTTTCTGTCAGACTTAATGCTACACAACTTAATATTAACGTAGTCCAAAAATCTATACAAATTCAGACAGTGAATCAGGAAGAAACAATGAAGGAAAATAATAAAAAGGGAACCAAATGGAAGCGAAGCGTTCCAACTAGGCGTACACTAAATCAACAATGCAGGTGTCAATAAATCCATCACCAAAATGCCATTTTTCAAATGAAAAGACAGAAGAAAAGGGCCAGGGACAGAAAAAAGATGATGATCATAGAACACTGATGATTCACCTCCATCTCTGATCCTTCCAGAGCCACCTATTTGGGAATGATCTGTTCTTAATTTACTGAGACCTGAGAAATTGGGCAGGCAGTGTCACTAATAAAGATAAATAAGTGAATAATTTGTGTTGAAATAGGAATTAGTGGAGGAGATTCTTATGAGGAAGATTTGGTTTCAAATTGTTGCCTGGCAATTCAGGTTCCAAACCAGAACTGTTAATTATAATCTTTATTGCAATATTTATTACTATATTTCTGGATGAGACTGTAGGATAATGATCTTAATTGTTACATATCATATTTATTTAAAATCGCACTTAGTGAAAAAAAGATAGGCTTAGTGGAGACAAGTTGCTTCATTCAACAAAATTGTAAGTCTCTGTAATTACTTTGGATAAAGCTGAGTTTCATCTGCATTGATTGGTCTCCTGGTGACTATATGGACACATATATGTTGGGGGGGGGTTGTTTTGACAAAAATACAGAAATGGTTAGCCATTGCCTAATTCACAATGTTTTTAAACTTTCAACCTACAATTTTAAACTTTGTCCAATCTTCTTAGGTTTGAGGCCAGCCAATGTTGGTTAGGCACTGTCATCTGGCATACATGCAGCAGTTGTCCAGAACTACTATTATTAAATTTAATATGTATAGTTGTCTATCTACTATCTATGGCAGGGGTGTCAAACTCGCGGCATCACGGCGGCGTCACGTGACGTATTGGAACTTTTTTCCCCTTTGCTAAACCGGGCGGGGCCAGCACATGACGCATCTGGGCCATGTTTGACACCCCTGATCTATGAAATATCCCTCTCTTTCCCAATGTATACTTCTTGACCACAATTAAGCAGAACAAGCAAGTATACATGTGTGTGTGTGTTATGCTTAGCATTTGTAAACAATAAAGCTTCTCTAGATTAATAGAGACCCTCTGTCTACTGCATATTGTGTTACCATTTAAAACCCTGAATTCCTGTATCACCACTGAAAGTTTGTGAATGTACCCACCAATAAATTCCACCTCCATCTTTGACCCAGACTCTGCATCCCTAAGCCCAGCTTCCTCTATTTAGCCCCAAGATTGTGTGACCTACACATGTGTCTCAGCAGGGAGTTTGAAAGTAGAAATAATCAATTAAGTATAAACAGAGGATTTTGTAACATTTTCATGACCTATTCTGACACAGAAACAGATTGAAGAGGATGGCACAGTACCAGAAGTCTGTTTAATTTGTATACTTTCTCTCATGCAAAAAGAAAACTTAGTGAAGACTTTCACTCACCTAGTTTGGCAGTTAGATGTGTTATGGTCCAGTTAAATGTGATGATATAGTACTTTCAGTGACACCAATTGGACTGAGGACTTGAAGTCTGTTCACCTATGTTAAGTTTTGGAAATCAATAGTAACAATCCTTGAAAACAGTCTGGTTCAACATTGACAAATCAATGGGACTGGAACTGAACAGATTATGCTTTTGAAGCTAAATCAGTGGTCCAGTTGCTTTATAGGAGTCAAAAGTTGTAAAGGCTACCTTCACAGTTTCCCAATGTATATTGAATGGATTAGAGTTCCAGTCATACAGATATAGTGATCACTTAGTTAATTTTGATCTAACCTATTTTTTTCCTAAGAATTGTGCTCCTTTAATCTACAGGACAGTTTTTTATTTATTTTGAGATCATCGGCTGAAAATTTCAAGTTTGTGAATTTGTATATTTTAGTGTTTGGGGGCTTTGGTAGTACTAAGCTGGCTCTTAAATTCTACATGTAGAATATTCAATTTGAAACAGATTGCTTAATTTGGGTGGAATTAGGATAAACTTCACACCTGTACTAACTTAAAAATGATGAACAATGTGAAATGGACAAAATAGAGATGGTAGACATAGTATATTTTTAATACTTTTAAAAGGGTCCTGCCTCATGTATTTAACCTCCATACCACAACAAAATTAGACCAGACAAGTGTGTACCTTCTTATTATCAGAATAAGATTTATCTATTTCTTCAAAAAACATCATATTTATTATGATGAACTAGTGACTTCAAAAATGATTGAATATACAGTTTTATGCTTATTTTATGAAGCAGTGATTGTAATGGCTATATTATATGTATATATTTTGTTTTTATTATTTTATTACTGTACCATAATAAATTCACCTAACTCCAAGTGAGGGAGGGAGGGAGGGAG
>QLTV01000769.1:2562959-2651997 GCA_003457575.1 Thermophis baileyi | reverse complement strand
TAAGCTCAGCTGGCCGTCGGCCACTTGAGCGCTAACGCTCCTGTGGCAATGGATCGTCCGATCAACGGGTAGGCCAGACCGCTTAAAATAGGAGCCGGGATTGCGAGCAAGCAGCGAAGCTCTCCAAGGCCACAAACGGTCGGAGGGAATCAACCCCCCTGAGGAAAAAGGGGCCCTCGGCTCAAGCCGAAGCCAACGGCTGAAGCCGTAGCGACGACTGCCCTCGACCCAGTGACAGATGGAGACAGTCAGCTGGGGAGACTCACGGATTGAAGACAGGTGGAAATTCCTCACAGAATGGGAGCAAGAATACACGAAGGTCCTTTCAGGCTGAGGACTGAGTCAAAGAGGGGATAATGAGGCAAGAGGACGAAGATATACAATTTGGCAGACTCAGTCCTCATTGGCTGAAGGGACAGTGTCATCCCATTCTTGGAGGTTAGCTCCACCCACTATGGAGAAAGGCCAGGATACACATACACCCCAATGCCATGTCAATGATGTTTCAGACCTGAAACCTGAAAGGGATCAATATAATCTCTATATAACTAATATAACTTTGTAACTTATAACTAAGGCCTCAGTCCAGGTGTGCAACAGATCCTCAGATACTTCTCCAAGCACCCTCTGAAACTCAGTATGGTTTATCAGGCACAGGGATGGACTAAGCAAAGAAGTCTTCCCTGAAGGAGAAGTAGGTACAGTACAGAACATTTCAGAGTGATCTGGCTTTGACAAGGGACAAATAACATACTTCATTCCCATATCACATTGTCCTTTCTCCAAGACAAAGCCCACACCCAACATATGACCCCTATTGTATTAAGTTCTCAATCATCAGGTCCATGTTGCCAAGATAGTAATGAATTCCAAGCTGCTTCAGACTCTATAACCAAGAAGGCAGATTGAAACCTCCCAGGACCCAGTCTGGGAAGTTTCACTAGCAACCCAGCCACAAAGTTAAGCAACTGAACTGCTACACAGAAGGAAATAACAGCAATCCCATCTGTTCCATAGAACCCAATTTCACAAACAAGGTCTTTCATCAAGCATCTTTAGAAGCATCAAGAGCTTCCAAGATAACGACCATTCCCACACACGAGCTCTGGGCCACAACTCACGTGTACTTCAAACCCTGGTGGGGACATTTCTGAGAAAGGATTTTCACCACCCATCCATGCCCATCTGTGTTTTAATACATTCCAGATTGACACTGCCATCCATGACAAAATTGTGGATGACGAATGCCCTATTAAAGGCTGTTCTGGTACTAAGCAGCAACAGTCTGAGACCATGATTGCTAAAGATCTGATGACTGAGCATTAGTGTTGAGCCTAATTCTAGGAAGGTAGAATGAAAATAATCCACTTAATAGGCCTTCTTCAAGACAATACTTGTTAGTCACTTTAAGATACTGTGGAGTCCTTGGTGCTCTCTGACATTGGTTTTTTGCTTGCAGACATTTCAATACCCAACTAGATAACATTATCAGTATTACTGAGTGTGGGGTTTGCTCCCTGTTTATATATGATACTGGTAGTTCATTGCCTTTCCAAACTTGGTGGGATGTGGTTTTCTCCTTCATAGTTCCTATCAAAAAAAAATTGGTTCATTAAGAGAAAAAAATGATTTATCTAACTTGTAAACACTTGTTTCCATATTTATATCTGAAAGTGGCAAAGCAGGAATCTTATGCACTACTTTTTACACCACAATAGGATAGTGGAGGTATAGCATTTGAGATTGCGTGAAGTCCCTGAAAACCTTGATTGCAGTCCTAAGGAGCTCTCTAAAAATGCCAATAAATAGCAATTTAAATATAACAGGAGGAATGGATTAAATGTAACCATACAAACTAGATGCTTCTTAAGGATTCCTTTAATTAATTTCCAAGAAAATGTTAAAATGAAGTATTATTGCACATATTCATAATGTGTGTAAGTTCATGGCTTGACAGCTCCTTGGTACAGGACATTTGACAGCTCCTTGGTTACAGGACAGTTTTCTTATTGTGTGGAATCTCTTGAAGCAGAGCTGGCAGAAATGAGAAACAATATCTTACAATAGAAGTAATCTGTCGAATTGCATTGAATCTTTGCCATCTGATGAACCCCAACCGCTTTCTTTGTCTTTCAAGTGATCTTTCTACAATCGCAGAAGAAAACCCCAATAGTGGAGTATTTGTAAAGTTTAAAGAAAGCAAAGCTCAGGAGTTCAAATGTACATTGAGGTTACTTCACAATCCAAACTAGTGTGTGTGACTGAAAAGACTGTTATTCTAACTTTCAGTCATATACTTTAAAAGCAAGTTGAGAGGACATGTGGAATAGTTATTCCATGGGATTAGCAAATGTCAGATTAAGACTTTTTATCTCTAGACATGAACTAGTCAAATGGTGATAACTCTTCTGTAAATCTTTAATATAATTTCTAAAACTATGTGGAAGTTTTCACAAAAATTTTCAAGTATAAAGACAGTTTGGTCTAGTGGCTAAGACGAGGATTAGGCTTAGGGTTGGGCTAGAAAACAGGAAACCGTGATTTCAAATTCTGCCTTAGCCATGAAAGCCAGCTGTGTGGTATTGGTCAGTCACTCTCTCTCAGCCCAACCTACCTCATAGGGTGGTTGTTGTGGGGAAAATAGGAGGAAGGTGTGTTGGATATTTCGCCACCTTATTTGTAAAATACAAAATGAATGAATGAATGAATATCACATCATTTTCTCATTTTTTTCTCATATTCTTCAATTCTTCCCCCCACCCCCCCACCCCAAAACTGGAAGCAATCTCTGACTGGATATTCCACTTTCATTTTAAGCATCAGATATACTACAAATTTTTGAATAAAGGTTTTCACAGAAGTGACTATACCTACTTGAATGTTTAATAATAGTATTGAAGTGAGAATATAACAGAAGGGAAATGCAGAAGGGAGAAGGGTAAGATTGAAGGAACTGCTCTACCACCTCTTCCTCTACTGTTGGTCTCAAGTCAGCTTTTACCCTGTTGTCTCTTGCAATGGTTGCTTCAACTGGAAGAACTGACTTTAGTGGCCCTGGCACTTTCGTGGCATCACTGCCAGTTGCATGTCTGAAGGGGAATATATTACATGTGCCTATTGAATATGCAACCTTTTTATATCTCACAGACACATTTCAATAAATGTATTTGAATAGAGTATAAAATAATCCTAGTCGTTTGAATAGGGCAAACTTGTGTAACTTGCAGAACACAACATTAATATTAAATTAATATTAATGTTATATTCATATTAATGGCTAGGTAAGTCACTTTACACTTGGGCTCATCATCTTCTGGCTGAGAGATGTCAGGAGAAAGTCAGAGGAATGGTATCTTTCTTTGGTATCGCCTACCTCACAAAGTTCTGCTTATATAATTAAGCTTAACAATAATACTTTGTCTATATTTAATAGAAAGATTATTTATTGTAATAATACACTGGCTGGATTTCATAAAATATATATTTATTTCAAAGTTATAAATTATTACATAATTAAAGATAATGGGAGAAAATAGTTTACAATTCAAAAGTCAACAATAGCTGTATTTATTAAATAAATGAGAGAACAGACAGTATTTTAGAGAAGATAATTTATAAAACTGAAAAACAACCTGAGTTTTAAAATCTGGCTCATGAGAGAGGGATCTAGGCTTTGAATATTATGCATTTTTTTCAATCACAAGTAGTACATATTAAATATGTTTTCGTAATTGGAATAATACCTATAATATCCATTTACAACAGCTTATAGTAATTGTGGTAATTAGAGCATTCTTCATAATTTTAAAACATTTTTTTTTCCAAAATATATTATCTCATATAGCTTGGCCGAATGAAAAATCCTTGTATTTCTTGAATATAGGTAGGGTTGATGGCTTTGCATTTGTATTTATTTCTTCAAAGAGAACATTCCCCGCACTCTCTCAGTCCTTCAAGGTCATTGCACAGCTAAGTTCCATGGTCATAAATTATTGTAATTCACTATGATATTAAATAATAAGTGAACAGTGCTATAAAGCACGGTTCCTTGTTACACCTGCTATTCACAGAACAGAGTGTACTGCTGTATTTCACTTACTGGTGTTCCTGGCTTACACTTATGCAGTTTAAACAAACAATCTACAGGATAAGTTATAGTCATGATGCAATGTTGAAATTTAAGCCTTTTCAACTAATTTCCTTTCGAAGGCATGCACATCATTAGAGCACTTCCAGAGAGTATCTCCTGATAAAATATCATAGTTGCAAATTCTGTTCTAAACCACACAGAAGGAATTTTAACTATATACACAGATGTTATAAGGGGAAGAGAAGAAAATGAAAAAATGAAAAATGACTCTTATTTCAGAAGAGTCTGTATTAAAATATAATAGTAATATACTATTATTAATATTAATATATAATAATCTATAGTTCTTAGCTGTGGCAGGGTAAGGTCAAGCAGACATTTGCCAAGTGTTCAGAACAAGGCACAGTGGAAACTAGTCATCTGTGCTGCTTTATACTTGGCTCTCAATGCCTCATTGAGAAGAAGTATTCAGAACAAGGAATTTCAGCCTGGAAAAGGATGAAAGGAATATCACTGCCTAGTTTGTCATTCTAGAACAAGACACTGACCTTAGCAGAGAGTGTGGGAGGAACAAGCAAGAAGTGGCAGACTGCTGCTGGCTGGTAGATAAACAGGTAAACAAATGAGCTTGGTTTTGGAGCAATGCCCTATCCTTCCTTACCATCACCTGAAATGATCAGATCAATCAGTCTAATGGCAAGGCCCGTCCTGGTTCCTTCCATCATTCTATGCAACTATAAAAAGTAATAAATTAGCGGAGGGCCACAATACGTCTGTGGTGGTGATTTTCTGTTACGCATTCCAGAAATAACTTTGATGGCATATAAGTTGCATGGTATCTTTATCTTCCGGTGAATTAAACAGCTTCAAAGATGAAAGGCAACATGGTGAAGTAAAAGATGTGTCCTTGAATATTGTGCAGCATAACTCTTAATACTGACAAAAGTAGACAGTTCATCTGTAATTTGATACCTAGTTCACTTAACTGGAGCAATTCCGTCTCAGGTTTGTTGAGAGTCAATGGATCTAAATTAAAGAGAGAAAAAAGAAGAAAAAAGAGCTTGAGAATATCCACAAGTAAGCTGAGAGGGAGAAGCTTCTTCATGCAAATACCTGCATTTCTCTATGCTAAAATCTTCCTATTCCTCTGAATCATACTTTGGCTGTCAAAACAGAAAGAATAATGGCTGCTTAATTTCCACTATTGCGTAACTGGAATAGAGACAACTGGTTACAAAGTCACTTTTGCTTCACAGCAAGTGACAGCATTAGGGCACTTTAGTCCTAAAAGGCTTACAGCCACACTACAGTTTTACAATTATTGTGAATTATGTCCCCTTTCCTCATTTCTCATATGCACACATGAAAATAACAGTATATTGTTCATATGTTTCGCTTCAAGGAATTGTTCTAGTTTAATTCAAGTTAAACTGTGCATATTACTGCATTTAAAATATAATGTATTTAATTTGCTTAAGTTTGTTTCATTAAATATATATTCACCTTAGCAAAACTTATTTGAAACTAAATAGGAAATTGTTGGGAGAGGCACTTAATTGGGCTCTAGTATTCTTTCTTCATAACAAAATAAGCCATTTTCCCAATGAAAATTATGGTCCTAAAGCTACAGAACATTTATTCAGAAGAGAAAGGATAAGGAATACTCAGAATACTTTCTTCTCTATGAGAACTAGCACCATAGGAATTGGATTTGCATTAGGAAAAGATTACTATCATCCAATAAAGAAAAATATTTATAGCTCAGAGTTAAAATGAGGGGTCCTTGGAGCTTTCTGAGCTTGGTTCTTTTCTTGCAGATATTTTATTACCCAAACTAGGTAACCTCATAGCATATATGTTATTATTAATATCTCATTACTATTATCAATATAATCAGTATATAACCCTCATTACTATCATCATCATCATCACCACACACATACATACCCACACATACAGGTACCAAGATCCTGTAATACAACGACACATTGGGTCAACTCTATGCTGTTATATATAAAGAATGCAAATGTAAATATATACATATATTCAGGCTCCCATTTTAAATGTCCTAACTAAGGAGTAGGTCTCATTGAAATCTCATTGATACGTATCTCTCAGAAAATATTATGTTAATAATTACAAAATTTGATTCTAAATTGTTTTGTGTTATGCAATACAAAATATATTTCAATTCAGGATATTCAATTCATCAAAACAATCGACTGGAAAGACATCTGGAAATAAAATGGGTGAGTTTTTTAATTGTGGGGAGTAATAGGAGATGGAGATGCTTTTCAAATTCAGTCCTATAGCTTCTGTAGGTATGACAAAAAGTAGATGTAAAAAAGGTGGGGAAGTGGGTTCTATACTTGTAACAAGACAGATTACTGTATCTAAATGTATCCTAGTCAGTACATAGAAACAGAATCACATATATCACACATATGATGATATCGTTTGCATTGAGCATATGATAAGGAACATGTAAGATATCCTCTTTTAATAATCTGTCCAAGCATTATTTCAGCAATGTTGGAGAAATTGTGGAATGGTCATTTCAAATGTCATTCAAATCATGTGTTCAAAGAAGTGCAAGCACAATGAAGTGGCTGCACTTTACTTCCTATGCAATTGTTCTACTGTTCCCAAACCACCGCTTCAGTGGTGGGATTCAGCCGGTTCGGGCGAACTGCTTGTTAAAATTCTGCACCGCGCCACCCACCCCACCCCGCCCAGTCACTCATCTCGTCCGCTCGCCCGGCATAGCTGCTGCCTTTGATGTTTGCGCCTTGCCTGCTCTGCTCACCGCGGCTGCCCATGAAGGTAAGGCGCTCGGCCAAAGGGCCACCTCGGGGTGGACATGGCGAGGCTCAGCTGCCTTTTGGGCCCGGCTCTCGCCATCCTTTCGCCTGCATGCTGCCTGCTCACCCTTCGCCTTGGATTGGGGGATGCCAGTCCCTGCCTCTGGCCTTTCCCGAGGCCTCCGTCCGCATGCCGCCCAGTCGCCCTTCGCCTCGGGGAACGCGCCAGTCCCTGGCTCTGGCCTTTCCTGGGGCCTCCGCCCACATGCCGCCTGCTTGCCCTTCGCCTCGGGTCCGGGGACATGCTAGTTCCTGCCTTTCTAAAGGGACACTTCCCCCCCCCACCACCCCACTTGCTCCCGCAAGTTTCCACCGGTCTCACCCTTTGCCGAATTGGCTCGCTTACCTCCGCCCCGTTTCCCCTCCTTCAGAGGCCCCTTACTCACTCTTGCCGCTTCTTCCCCATGACTGCCTCTTTCTTCGTCCCGTGACCTTACCTTCCTCCTGCAGCTGGTGGCAGAGGGGAAGGCGAGTCAGGGCTGAGCCATTGCCGCTTGGGTCCCCACCAGCCTGCATCTCGTCCCCTGCCTGGATTCTCTGCAGCTGCTGGTCCTTGCCTGCCAGAGGGGAGGTGGGGGATTACCAGGGAGCATGAGGCTATGTTACCCGCATCGCCCCTCTGCCTGCCGCCCCTCCCTCTCCCGTCGCTGAGAGAATGGTGCGAGCCCCATGGGCTGGAAGGTAATGCTGACGGCGGGGAAGGAAGATCCGCTCTGGGCTTGCTGCACTCAGCCAAAGGGCTGCCTCGGTGGGGGGGGGACACGGCGAGGCTCGGCTGCCTTTTGGGCCCAGCTTCTGCTTCTGCGGGGCCTTCTAGGTGGGAGGCCTGAGAGAAAATGCCTCCCCCGAGGGTCACCTGCTTGCCCATCCACCAGCCGGGCTGGCCTGGAAGCAGCATGTCCCTTGTCGCGGGCTGGATGCGGGACCTGAGGCGGAGCGGAGGTCGAGCAGGCGGCAGCCCAGAGCAGGGCCCGAAAGCCTCGCCAGAGCGGATCTTCCTTCCCTGCTGTCAGCCTTACCTTCCAGCCCATGGGGCTTGCACCGTTCTCACAGTGGCAGCCCGCGCTCGGTCAAAGTGCTCGGCCCGGGTGGCTGGCAAGGGGCGATGCGGGCGGTGTAGCCTCGTGCTCCCTGGTTGCCCCCCCGTGGCAGGTGAGCCCCAGCAGCTGCGGGGAATCTGGGCAGGAGATGAGATGCGGGCTGGCGGGGAGCCGAGCGGTGATGGCTCAGCCCTGGCTGGCTCGCCTTCCCCTCTGCCACCAACCGCGGGAGGAAGGTAAGGTCGCAGCGAGTCAGGAAAGTCTAACCGCTGCCTAGCCCAGAGCTGCCGGCAGGGTGGGCGAGGCTGCAGCGCACACCTCGCTTGAAGTTCCCAGCCCTTTGTTTAAAAATATCCCCAAAAGAGGGAGGGGAGGAAGTCCTGACCCCATCCCCTTGGACCTGGAAGCCTTGCCTGCCGGCCTTTCCGGGCAATGCGGGACCGGGCGTGATCATTCCTTCACGCCCGGTCCCCGGAGCATCTGGCAGGCTTGTGAGGCAGCGGTGGCTGCCAGACCAGTGCCTGGATCGCCGCTCGGGATGAAGCCGGGCCTGGATACGGCGGGCTGCCCTCGCCCGGGCGGCTCCAAAATTAAATGCTTCCTTTTCTTGCAAGTACGTACAAACATAATTAAAGGGAGAAATGATGAGTGAAGGAGAAGGGAAGTTCTGTAACCAGAAGAACTGAGAATGAAAACAATGTATTCCAGTTAAATTAGAAGTGGTTCTTTGTGAAGGATCTATGAAAGTTTTGGAATATTGCAATAAGGCCCAAGGGAAAAAAAATAAAACAAAGATTTAATTAAAAGAGAAGAGAAAGAATGGTAAGACGTCCAGTAACTGACTGCTTTGAAAATGCCTTTCAAATGTGTTTTCATTTACAATGGATTGGAAATATTTGCTTGACTATATGCTTTAATGTTCAAAAACAATAATCTTTATCAGTATAAGCAGAGATGTATTCTTTAAGCTTTAGTGCATTTTGCAAAAATCATTATGAATGCCACTGTAGAACATCATTTCTCACCAAAAATGCAATTTAATGGAGAGTAAAGTAAGATTTTACACTTAGGCAAGAAAAAAACCAAATGCACAGGTATACAATAGGTGGTGCCTGGCTCAACTGGAAGTAACTGTGAGACGGATCTGTGAGATGGAAACTTATCAAACAGATCCAACCTAGAAATAAGAAGAAATTTCCTGACAGTGAGAACAATTAATCAGAGGAACGGGAGGTCTTCAGAAGTTGTGGGTCACTGGAGGTTTTTAAGAAGAAATTTGTCCATAATAGTATAGAGTCTCATGCTTGAGCAGGGGTTGGACTAGAAAACCTCCAAGGTCCCTTCCAACTCTGTTATTCTTTATAAATCTCTCCATTCAGACTTACCAAGAGAATGGTGATAAACAATACTTGGAAATGTACATCTGGTCTTCTGATAGCAAAATCTCATCTTATTGGCTAGTATCAAGGGGAAGATGACTTTGAAAAAGCTTCCTCTCTCACCATAAAATGCAAGATGAGGCGAGGACTGGCTGGGAGGGGAGGGGCGAGGAGAAGCCAGGTGAGGCGCCCCTCCATGTGAGTGACATCAAGTTTGCCATGCCCACCCAGTCACATGACCACCTAGCCACGCCCAGTCACATGACCACCAAGTCACACCCACCCAGTCACATGACCACCTAGCCATGTCCACCCAGTCACATGACCACCTAGCCATGCCCACCTAGCCATGCCCACAGAACCTGTTGTTAAATTATTTGAATCCCACCACTGCACTGCTTCCCAGAATACATATAATGTCAGAAAGAGTAGAGTATGAATTTGGGGGGAAATTATGTCAATACACCATGCTGGAATTGTTGCTTCAGTTCAGGATCATTTCCTTGGGAGTAAAGAAACCTGGACCTGATAAATACCATTAATGGCTTATTTGATCAACAGAATACATAATTCAGTGTTTCATGCACAGTGTTCATTTTAATAACCAAAATTAAATATGTATTAAAATATGAAACGTTGATGCTGATTTAAAAATGAATTATTTTATTACAAACTATTTCCCTATCTTTCCAACTCTAGGAATGAAGCAATGAAGAAACAGTGCAAACATAAAAGGCAACAAAACAAATACTCCATTTTCCAATAATCGTTAGCAGCTCTAGTCCTATAATGATTCTATTCTGATGGCTCATCTTAGTTGATGATTTTTCACAATGTATTTCATGGCTTCCATCCCTACATGAGACTTTATTACTATCACATAGGAATAAAAAGCCATAAAACACTAGAGTGAATTTATCTTGATCAGATGCCATACTGATTTTCTTCACATGATTTCACAATCATTTCCAAACTAACTGAGAATTTCATGCTACATTATTCAACATTTCAAAACTATATTGCAGTTGTTTAAAAAGCGCTCTGTCACAAATTAACAGCAATTTAGGCTTCAGAGAGATTGCTAACTGAACAGATAGGGGGACAGTCACCACACACAACCACTGAATTCACTGAATAGACAGGACACCACAAAAAAATAGCACTAGAACAGACATACAAAAGACAAAACAACTACAAACATATCCTTGGAAACTTGTAAGCATCCTCAACTCTTCCCTGTTTAGTTTCCTTAAATGGACACTGCAAACAACTCAAACATTTGAGTCAGAGGGTGCTACTCAGACAACAGTCCTATAAATACACTAAAGAGGCTTTTCTCAATGTAGAGCTCTCCAAATGTCTTTTGTCTATGGCTTCCAAATTGCCAGTCAGTATAACCAATGGTCTTGCTGGCTCAAATTTCACACACTTGGAATCAAAAAAGCTGAACTAAAGCCCTTCTGATTTACAGAGAGGTGATAATGCTGAGATGAAAATATATTACTTTCAAACATACCACATGGCACCTTCATCTATAACCAAATCCATGAAAATTCTAGCACCTACCTATCCTGCTGGACAATAAAGAAATAAAGCTGTTGTTTTCAAAATCAAGCTATGACTTCATAAATTCTGAAATAAAGTACTTCAAAGAATCAATTACTATGTGTTTTTCCTGCTAATAGTCCAATGACATAGGTCTCTATGTTCATTGAAAAGAAAAGGTCTTACGTTCAATATCTTTGGAAATAATTTTCTTTCTACCTTTCTATACAGCATGTGCTAAAGAATATCTAAAATGCTTCAAAGAGACTGTAATACTTTAAATAAAATAACTGATACTAACCTTAGCAAAATAATTATCTTGTTAATTGTTGTTAATAATTACAATGGAAAATCTACTCCATTTTATTGTTTTCTTACTCTTCTCTGGCTGCCTATCAAATCTATTTCTTGTCTAGCACAATATGGTTAATACAAGTGAGAACAGGAAATTCATAAATGAAAGGTAGTGCATAAATAAATTAAATTATCATGCATAAAACATGCAAATGATTTAAAGACTGCATATGAAACCTTATTTCATTTTCATTCAACTGCATTTTGGCAGGACAAATAGTCACTGATTAGGTCCAGATTAATGCACTCCCAAAAATGTTCAATATGTTTTAAATATGGACAAAGACTTCATCTTTCTGTATATATTTTTATTTTGTTTGGGATGCTAACAACAAACTACAAACTTACTGCACTAAATGCTAGATGCTCTCCAAGGTTCCTGCCATTTTGCTCTCCAAAATCCTGCTGTTTTACAATTCTATGATGTTTTAGAAGCAGAGGTTCTTTAGCAACTGCTGAATTACTAATCCAGTAGAGCAATGGCATTAGATACAAGGAACTACTGTATAGTTACACAAGGGAAGGCCCATAATTTTTTCATCCTTGTTTTTATAGGATAAAGGTTAAAAAAAGGTAAAAGTTTCCCCCGTCTAGTCATGTCTTACTCTAGGGGACAGTACTCATCTCCGTTTCTTAGCTGAGGGAGCCAGTGTTGTCCAAGATGCTTCTGTGGTCATGTGGCCAACATGACTATACCCTAAGGCACATGGAATGCTGTTACCTTCCCACCAAAATGGTACTTATTCATCTAGTTGCATTTGCATGCTTTCCAAACTGATACATGGGCAGGAGCTGGATGAGGAACGTTTATTCCTGATAAGCCAATTATTTATAATATTGGATTATATTATGGTTGTTCTTTTAATGTTCTAAAATATTATTTTTATTTCATTTTAGCACCTTATGTAGTTTATGAAAGTTAACCCACTGTTAGATCTATGTTAGTGGTACTATTTTTAAAAATTATCAATCATATTTTACAATACAATGTCATAAGATTCATAAAAAATGTCAGGAAACAAATCTAATTCAAGTATTTCTAAATTCATGAACTTCAATAAAGAGACTTAAGCTCATTTTAAACATTTTCATGGAAATCAGCAGGAAAAAGAACTGCTCAGTGTTCTCATTCCAGCTTGGGCTTCCTTCTTCTAAAGATTAATCCTAGGTTGGCATGGTGATATTACATGGCTCAGATAGATTCAAGAAACTTTTTTTTTTTTTTTACTTTGGCAAGAGAAGGAAAAGAGATAACTTTTGTGGGTTTTGTACTTCAGTTTAGCCCTCAAATATATTCAAGAAGCTTTTTTTTTTTTTTTACTTTGGCAAGAGAAGGAAAAGAGATAACTTTTGTGGGTTTTGTACTTCAGTTTAGCCAAACAAAATTCTGATCCAAAAATTGGATTTTAGCCAATTCAATTGTTTTATTCTTGGGATCAATTTGAGAAATATAGCCCTGGGTTAAAGTTTTATTTCAATACTTTTACGCTGCAATGTCAGCCTTTTATAAGGGTAGGAAGGAAATTATTTCTCTCAACTGCAGCCTGAAGTGAAAAGGAAGACACAAAGACCTATAGGACACTAACCATAAAAAGCAGCTTTATTTATTTATTAAGGAGGAATAGGCTGCGTGTTTCACAAAAAATAAAAATAGTATCTTCCAAACAGGATGTCAAAAAGCTTGCTCTGATTATGTGGACAAAAATAAAGCATTTGTGTGTGTGCGTGCGTGCGTGCGTGCAGCGTGTGTGTGTGAATCAGTGAAATTTTCTGGCTTTACTGAAAACCGATTTAATATATTGCCAGGTATGTCATTTACATGTCCTTACTACACATGTACCGTATTAAAGATTAAAATTCAGTCTCAAAGCTCAACTTATATGCACTTGTGTATTTCACTTGTTTTAGGGAAACTTGAAACTAGAATATAACTCTAAGCCTCCTTTTTGAAAAATGTAGTCTGTAAACGACATAAACATTACCACAAAGAAGCAAAGACATGTACAAAGACACATACACACATTCACATATGCACACACATTTATTAAGTCTCTCACTCTGAGAGCCTTCTGAGGGCTACTTGTGCACATTTGCATATATTAAATTAGTTGCCATAAAACAGCATAAGGATGATATCTCCCTGTCAACACAGTGACAAATGTTCTGACAGCCTTTTAGTCTAGAAATATGCTGGTGTAAATATGCTTAAATTCTTAGCTCCTAAAATTGTCGGATTTCAATGCCACAAGTAACCTCTAAGAATATTCACCTTGTGAGACCATTTCTGAACCAGATCTTTGGCACTTTACAGAAGTATCCACAGTATCTATGTGCCTTTTTTCATTTTCTGCTTTGTGGGTAATTCTCTCATCGTACTTGAGCCTGGCAATTTCCTCAAAGCTTCTTTTTAGGTGTGGCAGAGTCTGGAGTGGATCTTTTGTTTCAGGAATATATTGCTGAAGCTGTCAGAGAGAAAAAAAATTTGTGATAAAGTGAACTTTCTAAGTCTGTATGTAAACATATTTTAGACCGTTATATACTGCTGATGGATGAAACAGCCTGTTTACCTTGGAAATAATAGTCTTTTCTTCTTCAAATCATCATTCAGACCTGAATGTCATCCAGAAGTGATTTCTGCCTTCTTCAACATATCCAGCATCTGGGGCCATGAGATAACTCTCATGGCACTGGCTCTTTTACTGACTCCTTCATTATTAGCCTCCTAGTGAGCGAGACAGAATACAATGAATGTAATAACCATACTTCACACAACAGGCCCTCTCTCGCTTTTAAATTGAAAATCCCCTTATTACAAAACAAGGGGTGTTCTTTTTCTTCTACCTTTAGATAGGTCTGCCACATTCATAGGATTTTACAAAAACGCAGCTGCTTTTTAAACTAGAGAGAAATTGCATCCGCTAGACAGTAATTCTTCTTAGCCTGAATTATATTGTTTTCTAAGTAGTTGGTCAGGGATTCTCTCTCTCCTAATGTATGTTCGGTTCTCTGTGTATTGGTAGGAAAAACAGAAATATACACATATTTTGAATACAGCATATCAATGGATTTGGCTATCCTTGTGTTTTACATAGTAAATGACTGGAAATTGAGAAGATATCAGAAACTGCAAGTAATGAATAATCCTTCAAAATTTTTGAGGTTTTTTTTTTAATCTTTCTCTCTCTCTCTCTGTATATGCAGATTATAAACACTACAAGGACACCTCAAATGATGAATGCATTTCTTACCTGGAACATATATTATTTAATTATCATAATGAATACAAGAACTGGAACAAAACCAGTCTCTATACTATACCATAGCAGCATCCTAAAGTATTTTCTTAACTCAAATTCAGACTATTTGTCTTTATGCTTGTTCTAATGAGAGTAAGCTGTATGTTACAATGGGTTTCTTGCCTGCATCTTTTTCAGTGCATCATTGCACAGAGATACATAACAAAAGACAATAAGATGTAATACTGACGTAACTATAGATATTACTTAGAAAAAGCTTGCATTTTTAAAAGAAAATTCTCAGACTATTATTTGTAAACAGTATGCTTCTTTAGGTTCTGTGTGCTAATATTAGGTGGCATCTCTAGCTTTCTAGCTGAAGGTATGTATTCACTGTAATAACAGTGCTAACAGGATGCTGCAGTAGGATGCTGGTTTATTTTTCCGACTGCAAGATGTTGTAGCGGAGTGTATCATAAATACTAATTCCATACAGAGCTTCTTGATCACATCATACTTGGAGGGATGGCAAAATGTTTGACTTTACATATTTGTAAATTGTACATACACAAAACCTTATGCCACTGTCTGAATGAATGACATTGTTTTCTACTGAGGTGGCAAAAAAATAGAATTCATTTTTTACAATCCTGGTTTATAAGATTATAATGTGAATCTAGTTAAATGTAGCTTAGTCAATAAAATATTATTTAAGTTGTTTTGTACTGTAGAGCAATGGCTCAGAAGTTAAAAACCTTAAGCTTATCGTCTGGAAAGCTGACAGCCCAGGATTCAAGACTTGAGCACATGCGATGGGGTGAACTCCGGTCCTTGCCCCAGCTCCTGCTCACCTAGCAGTTTGAAAGCATGCAAATGCGAGTAGATAAATAGGTTGAGCCGAGGTGGCGCAGTGATTAGAGTGCAGTACTGCACGCTACTTCAGCTGACTGCTAGCTGCAGTTCAGCGGTTCAAATCTTACCGGCTCAAGGTTGACTCAGCCTTCCATCCTTCTGAGGTGGGTAAAATGAGGACCCAGATTGTTGGGGGCAATATGCTGACTCTGTGAACTGCTTAGAGAGGGCTGTAAAAGCACTATGAAGCGGTATATAAGTCTAAGTGCTAAATAGGTACCATTTTGGTGGGAAGGAAACAGGGTTCCATGTGCATCGGCATATAGTCATGCTGGCCATATGACCACAGAAGTGTTTTCAGACAATGCTGGCTCCCTTGGCTAAGAAATGGAGATAAGCACTGCCCCTTAGAGTCAGAAACAACTGGACAGGGGAAACCTTTACCTAAGATGTATTGCACTTTTTATATCTAAAATCTTTCTTCTTCTTTTTTTTGTTAGGGTTGCTGTGGACTGTATAGCACTTTTTTTACTTTAGTGTAACACTCAAAATGACACCGTTGTTATAAATAAACTCTGATAACCTGTACAGATGTCTCTGTAGTCCTGAAACCTTTTAAATAGAATTGCAAAGGACTGAACCCTGGAGTCTGTGTGAACTATGTTTTCTACGATTGAACAATAGATGTTCTCCAAATATTATGGTACAAAACTATGATTATCATTCTAACTCATGATACACAGAAATCACTAGGTTTAAGGAAGAGGTTTTTCTCAGGCTATCTCTTAAGATACTATTTCACACACCGGTAGATGAAAGTATGTCTGGTTACCTCTGAATGCAAAGTCTGGGTTTGAAGTCCTCAAAAAGGGCCCATGAGTTTCAATGAACCCAGCAGCCCCATCTTGGTTCTCTGTGGAAACCCTACACTGTCTTGCTTTTGTTTTTCAAAAATACTTTTAATTAAAATAAATACATAGGAAGTTAGAATAATGTAAAGAAAAGTCATATCTCAAGTATAATATTTATTTCCAAGGATGCCTCTGGGCCAAAAATTGTGAATGTCGCAGCCTGGTCCTTTCAGCATTAAGTCTATTTTAGTCTAAATAAGTCTATTTTAAGTCTAAGTTCCAAGGTCTGTACAGGCTCCAGGCACTGGGCTACAACTTCAACAGTGTCTGTCACTTGGCAGCCCAAGGTCAAGACGTTTACTGATGATACCTGACTCCAAATTGAGGAATAATCTCATCCAGCATTTTCATGTAGACGTTAAGAAGGAGAAAGAGTATGGAATCTTGCAGCACCCCACAAGCAAGGAGCCACAGCTGCTATTTCTCCCCACTGTCAACACTATTGAAACTGGCCACAGATTAAGACCACCACTACAAAGTGGGACCTCCTACTTCCAACATCTGAAACTGGTCTAAAGGTTACTGTGGCTGTCAGTATTGAAAGCAACTGAAAAAATGAGCGCCAGGATGAATGTATCATTACAGTACCATCTAATTCCAGCTTCATTACAGATCATGAACAAGCATGGCCAATGCTGTCTCCATACTAAATCCTGGCCTGAAACCCAGATAAATCTTTTAACTAAGATAATCTGCTTTGTAAAGGGATCTTTGGAACTAAAGCGTGACTATCTTCTTTATAATTTTCCCTAATAAGGGAAATCTGGAGTTTGGACAATAATTGTTCAGGGCCATTGGGTCCAGGAATGGTTTCTTGAGGAAAAGAAATATCACAGCCTCTCTGAAAACCAAAGGGATCACCTTCTCACTTAAGGAAACCATCACCACCACATAGACCCAATCATAGGTCATCCCCCAGGTGGCTTTCATCATCCAGGACAAGGATGATCTAACAGGCCCCTGGGCCAACAGGCTGGAGAGACCTAGCCACTTCCTTAGGAGTCACAAATTAAAGCTCTCAGATAACCCCCATCTTGCTTCAGTCCTCTTATTTAGATTTGAAAAGTCAGAATCCAATTACAGACAAATCTGAGTAACCTTCATCTCACAAATAGTAAGAATATTCCTCACAGAAGATCCTGCTACCTGTCCCTTCCTAACAGGATTTGGGTTACTTTTAATAATGCCAGAAGCTGTTGGCAGGTGCAATAGTCATAACATTAAACAACAATAACATTGTTACTGTGATGTAATACCTAATATGGGTTCTTATTTGTACTCAGTTGGATTAATTTTTCATCTTTCTTCAATAGTACTCCAAGTGTCTCTTCCTACACTTCATCTCCCAGAGGTTTCAGAAGTCCAAGATGTCTGCTGGGATTGATGGAGAGGGATCAATCTGCATGGGGCAATCCAATTAAAGATCATCTCTACCTGTCTATTACAGGTTGTATCTAAGGCCTCAGCTGAAATGTCCACTGGACCCTTCGGGATAACTCCATGTTTCTTCTGGAATGCAGGCGGGTTCATTGTTTGTCTGGGCTGGCCCCTTAGGGTAGTGCTAAAAAAAAAAACAATTGGAAAGTGATCTGTCCACAGCAAAGGATTGATACAAATGCTCTCCAAAACCAGATCATTTCTCAATTGTCTTAGAAATAAAACAGGTCTAATTTTGAACTTCCCAATATGCATTGTGCCAACAATGACTGAGGGCAGGTCCATAATTGCCATGGAGGCCACAAATCATAGTACTTTTATGATACTGATTTGTTATTATCATTTGAAAATTGTCACAGATTGGCTTGCTAGAAGGGGGAAGGTATAAACTTGACAATTGTATAAAGAAAGAAGTATCACCATGTATTTTATCTATAGATCACTGTACTGTAATTGAATCAGGCACTTCCTGTTTATTTTTGAAAAATATTAATATTCAGTAGGAAGTCTTATCAACAATATCAACAACCTCAGATATGCAGATGATACCACTCTAATGGCAGAAAGTGAAGAGGAACTAAAGAGCCTTTTGATGCAGGTGAAGGAGGAGAGTGCAAAAGCTGCCTTGAAACTCAACATTAAGAAAACTAAGATCATGGCACCCGGCCCTCTCAATTCATGGCAAATAGATGGGGAAAAATGGAGGTAGTGACATATTTTATTTTCCTGGGCCCCAAGATCACCGCAGATGGGGACTACAGCCAAGAAATTAAAAGACGCTTGCGTAAGTCTGAGCGCCAAAGAATTGAGGCCTTTGAACTATGGTGCTGGAGAAGACTCCTGCGAGTCCCTTGGACTGCAAGGCGAACAAACAAGTCAGTCCTAGAGGAGATCAACCCTGACTGCTCTTTAGAAGGCCAGATCCTGAATATGAAACTCAAATACTTTGGCCACCTAATGAGAAGGAAGGACTCACTGGAGAAGAGCCTAATGCTGGGAACAAATGAGGGCAAAAGAAGAAGCAGACGAAAGAGAATGAGGTGGCTGGATGGAGTCACTGAAGCAGTCGGCGTGAGCTTAAATGGACTCCGGGGGATGGTAGAGGACAGAAAGGCCTGGAGGAACGTTGTCCATGGGGTCACGATGCGTCGGACACGACTTTGCAACTAACAACAACAACAGGTAGTCTTAAAGGTTATTTATACAAGGAAAGTTTGCTTTTTTTGCAGGGCAAGAGAAGAATAACTTCAATTAACATGGTGACATTTGCACCCTCAGTACCTCAAAATGTGAACGGCATTGCCTATTGGAAAAGTGAGGAAAAATGCTATATCTTACCTGATACAATCATACTTAACTTATTAATATAACAAACAAAGTTGTACAATGAATTTACACTATAGCCCATCATTGGGAACATAATGTCTGTCTTTCTGAATTCCTCAATTTGGATCCAGTTTTCTATCACACGCAGTAACTATATGTAAAAACTATACAGCTGAATGAAGATCCCGTTTGCATTAAACACTGCAAATATATTGTTATCCCAGCACAAAACCTGCAAGCACACAGACATTATGCTCTGAATATCAACCATCTCTCAAGATGCCCTCACCAGCAAGAATTTTAGACCACATGCCTGGGAAGACCACTTCTTTTTCTGAATCCTTTAGCTGGAGTAGTTAATATCAAGCTCTCTTGGTCAATAGGTTCACTGGTAACTGCATATGAACATAATAAGTGGCAGAGGTCATGCCATAACAGAAATGATGGCTTATTATTTTAATAGGCTACAACTGTTGGACAAACCCTGTATCACACTTGCATACTGATCTCAACAACTAGACAACCTTGGTATTAGTGAGGCTAGATTTATTTTGCATAATCTATCTCTGCATAATCCATATATAGCAGAGTTTCAGCCTACCAATAATCCATTTTCCTCCAAAATTACAAATGTCACAAATTCAGTTATACTGATACTGTTTCTTTGTTATGCATTTTTCATGATTTATAGTTTAATGAAACACTGAATGAAATTTACATTTTAAGAGAATCCTGGATTTCCTCATTTCCAATCCTCTGAGAACAGCTGTTATACTGGAAACAATGTATGAAACTATGTCTGCCTTGGGTTATGATTTCATAGCTAGGACTGCAATAGCACAATGAAGTTGGAATTACAAACGTTATGAATGAAGAGATACACTGAATTCAAATCTTTGAAATGCCTCACAGGATTGTAGCCATATTTATGGCCAATATATTATTGGTGCTTCAATTTCAAAGATAGAGTTTGGATAAAGATGGAAGAGTTTGTTGTTCTGCTTTTGTCTGACTTATTTTGCCAACTACAAAATCCACCACATTGTTTCTGAATCTGTTTAAAATATTCTGCAAGATCACAGAAATATCTACATTTATTTTCCTGCATTTTTTCCCTAATAAAATGCATTTACCTATATAATGTACACATTTTTATCTGCATTCCATATAACATACATTTTCATGTTTATTATGTTCTGTGTTTAAAAATTCAAAAAGTGGATATTTGGCAATGAATTTGCATTTTAGTTTCTCATGCAAAGCCCAAAATAATTCCTTCAAAACAATTCATATCTTATCCATTCCCAGACAGAATTAAACTGATGTGATTGAAAATAAAACACTGCTAATGAGATGTGTCCTATTAACTATGAGAAATAGGTTGACTTCCAGTTTCATAAAACAGAAATTAATACAAAACAATTCTAAAGTAGTATGAGTAATTTCATATATACTGTATGTTTGATACTTACATTGAAACTGCCTTTAGTTTCCTAGAAGGTACCTTTTTCTCATAAAAAAAACAGTGTTTCTGAATGTTTCAGAAATGAAGATTCTGGCATTCCTTTCATATTAGATGAAGTACATATGCAGATACATGATTTTTTCCTCCAAAAATATAAACATGGATTCCAAGAGTCCAGATTAAGTTATAGTTGTGGACAACTGGAAGCCACAGATTACATGTACAATAAGTATCAATCTAACTCAGAAGATTCAAGAAAATTTGATTTGACATCAGCACTGAATTGGATGAGCATCCAAACAGGCATTGGTTATATACATGGATGAGTATCTAAAGGGTTATTTTTTTCATTGATCTCTTTTCCTACACTGAGATTCAAAAATATTTATTATATACCGGTAGAATACAAAGAACTGTATTGTCTTTTAAGTCTACATTGAATTTCTGTAGTTCTATTTAGTAAATTGTATTTAATTTCATTTTTCTTACAAAAAGAAGAAATTTGACTAACATCCATTTGTGTGTCTCGTTTTGGTGATTCACTTACCCACTGAAGCATTGTGTCAATCACATTTGAACTCCCAAAATAGTAATTAAAGAAAAATAAATTTAACATACATAACTTTAAACTCCTCTTTTCCCCTCTCCCCATTCTTAATTTTCTGGAAAGTGTAATGGCAGAACTACAGAATGAAAGGAATTGTATAAAATGAAAGAAAGCAAGTGAAGCATAAATCATGCAGGCTGGTGAAAGCTGTGATATAAGGTGAAGATGAAATCTAAAAGCATTTAGATTCAACAAGCGTTTCCGCACCCCCAAACAAAAGCATACCAGCATAATTTCCCATGCTAAAATCACTTTTAGGGGAGTGGAATAAATAGTGGAAGTTTCATAGTTGCAGCTTTCAGACCAGCAAAATCTGAGAGGCATAAAGAAACAAAAACAGAGACACACACCAAAATTAGATGCATGGATCTACTGCATTAGATGCAGTATGAAAAATGCACCAAGGCTATGATAAGGAAAAGAAAAAGAAAAAGAAAAGATTTCCAGTGAGCTAAAATTGAGGCCTAACAGCGAGAGAAAAAGATTAAACTGTATTACCTCTACTCACTGAGAAGTTCCCCAGACAGTTTGGATGTAATTTGAAAAGATCGGGGGGGAAAAAAACCCTTTTTCTGCATTACGGCTATATGGTTTAAGGGTGTGCATTCTGAGGTGGCAGCTCTAATCACTTTTATTGACTTGCTATTGAAAGAGATGAGACATGGCAGATAGATAAAATACCTCATGCCGTATTTTTTCAGATGTTTCATAATTTCCTTGAAAATACTGTGAATATTAAAGATTGTTTTAAAATACGTATGACATATACCCAATGATATAAGTTTAAGATTAAGATATAAGTAAAATTCACATGCATAACTGTTTCTCTGTATGAAATTTTAAAATAAATGGGATGGACCTTTAAATTTTAAAAGTAGAAACCTGGCATTTTCTGATTCATTTACATATGTCACTGTTTTTAACATAGCCACTTTCATTAATATATTCTATATAATAAGTATACTTGACCTTTTTAAAGGAAAAGTATTTTAATTTATACATGATTCTAGTTCAATAAATCCAATGACATATATTCAATACAGAAGTATTATGTTTACATATAATTTAAACAAAGTAAGATTTAGTACACATAAATTGCATTACCCAGATAAGCCTTGATGAAGATTAATATAAAATTTCTTTCACTAAGACGACATTTGTCTTGCAATTGTAACACAAAATCAGTATTCATTGTTTAATTGTTCCAAGATATTTTTAATATACTTTATAAAGTATGGTTCTGACTTCATCTGCTGCATTGTTATGAAATGTGACTAAAAGGTCACTAATCATTTTTCACTTGAATATGGAAAAGATTTCAGGTTTTCAGATTTCAGATCTTAAATCTTAAATAAAATATCAACAACAATGAAAAAGAGGAATTAGAGGCTTGCTTTCAAAACAATACACTGCAGTGGTGGGTTTCACATACCTTTGCTACCAGCTCGGGAAAGGGAGCGCGCGAGACCGCGCAGGTGCTTCACGCATGATGCTTCTGCGCATGCGCAGAAGCTTCTGCGCATAAGCTCCATGATGATGTTCTGCCAGGTGGGCGGAGCCTCCCGCCGCCGCTGCTACCAGTTTGCCCGAACCAGGACGAACCGGGATGAACCGGTAGGAACCTACAACTGATACACTCTATCTATGTGTACATGTATTCATATTCATTTTATAATACTGAAAATTTAAACAAGCGTCCCATCCAGGTGGTCCAACAAAATATCACATTATGCATATGTTGTATAGTATCCATAGTAAATTTTTATGCAGATTTCATCAACCATGCTACTGTCTCTAGCTATTGTTTTCAGATAACATACTCAATACAGTTTATTGGGAACGTGTTTGATACATATTATGGATCCATCACATGATTCACCAGGAACCAGTGCTGTTTATTTAAAATTTGTTTTGGTGTTGTCAAATCACCTGTCAAGCAACATTAATCTGATGCTGTCATAATCTCTGAGAGGACATGAGAACCATATAATAAACTTTACCTAAGCCAGTGGTATCTCTTGGTAAGCTCTACAGAGCTACAGGGAGGAGTAACCACAGGCAAATATGGACATGACTGTTGAGTCATCCTTTAATTTAAAACTCACCTTTCATTTGAGTATGCAATGCAGTTTACATAAGTCCCCTCTTAATCAGCATAACAGCAAATCCTGTGTGGGACAGACTGAGTTGGAAATTGGAATAGAATAGCCTAGGTCATCCATGAGTTCTGTAGTTCAACATGAATTTACCTCATCAGTATCCAGCACTTTAATTACTGTGTCCAAATGCTCTAATTACTTTAATACATTTCTTTGCTGCTGCAGTCTACATGTCAGGAAAAATAGCAAATCATAATATCTAAACCTTCTAGAAATACCCAGGAATACTATGCTAATTAATGACTGAATCAATGCTTACGTTATACTCCTAACATACTAGCTATTTAAGATCCAGATGATGAATGCCAGATTCTTTTCCTTGTCCCTCCTCCCCTCCCCCAAAAGTAATTTCAATAAAAGAATGAGCTTTTCAGGCTGCAACAGAACCCTAGGTAGGAAAGCTTCCTGTGACAAGTCAGTGTCAGTCTGCTATTCCTCAAGGCCATTAGCCACGTTTTAGCATTTCCCAGAAAAGTGTAGTGGGATAGAGCTGAGAAGTATTAAATATGGACAGATGAGAGCTTTAGTATAGAAGACCTGTTGGTTAGAAAGGGGGCTGCTTTTTAATGAGAAGCTTACAGTGAAGGGGCTGGAAAGTGGGGAAAAGGAAAAGAAGGAAAAGACAAGAGAAATAACAAACCTAAAGAACAGTCCATTAAGGGTTAGGGTGGTTGCGGTGGCGGGAGGAACCAGGACCTTGAAAGCAACTGAGTGAAATCAATAAAGGGATGGGATAAGTCTGGCAAAAAGAAAAAAAAGTCCCTGTATTCTCCCAGAGGAAAATCCCCTCCAGAGGAGGTTGGGAGAAGGGAGAAGGCTGAAAGAGCAGAGTGGTGTCCTGTCAACAGAAGATGAGGGACTGCTATGCCTACTGAGACCCACTGACCTCAAGTTCAGACGCTTGTTGAGAAAAGTAAAGCAAATGACTTTGGGGAAAGAAATAGGAGAAGGAGGGGATATAATAAATGTCTTTAGATTGAAGCTGTAGGGCAATAAATGAAACAAGGAGGTGTTAACAGACATAAATAATAAAGGACAGCAACACTAAGCACTACAGCTTAGTGTTCAGGCAGAGAACCCTGTATAGTTTGTACATAAATATGTAATAAAGCTCTTCCTGTAATAAAAGCCTGATCTCCCCTGGAGTTGCCATCATCCCTTATAAAACAACCTAAGACACTTAACCAAGAGGCTTCTGTTACTCCCTTAATATCTCTCAGGCACCAAGGGAAAACTTCTTTATTCAGCCAAACATTTTGATATTTCCATGATGCATGTTTGCTATTTTTATAGCTGGAAAATTGGAAGCTGCTTTCTACCAAGATGACTCGTACCATAAATTACTGTACTCTGATGCTAATTTTCTGATGTAGGCAGAAATAGATTAACAATATCCTAAATTGATAGCTTTCCCCTTTCCCCCTCTTCCACTCTTTTTGTGAAGTTGGAGGGAGAGAGAATAAAAGTGGGCAAGAAGAAAAAGGATAAAATTCACAGGGACAGAGAAACATAGGTCTGGCTATTTTTTTTTCTCCATTTAAATCATAAGGGTCTGTTTCCTTCTTTAACAAAAGAAAAGAAAAAGTGAATGATGCAAATTGAGATGGTCACTTTGAAAATGAATATGACTGCAAGAATCTGGATAATCATTAGATGACAGCAAGGCTTCCTGTATCTTTTTTGCCATATATAATGGCCTCAAGTTTTCTGTGGCCTTATTATTTATTTATCCTACCTAATCCAGGTCTTTTAATGATTTAATGTTGTGCATATTATTTTTGTTTACTCTTTCCACTGTATGTTTTGTAAACCACTGAGTATCATCAAAGGAGTGGGTATCACATAAATTTAATAAATATGTACTTTTAAATGATTACCTTTAAATAGAAAAAAATAAAGATGTACAAAAAAGTGACAAGAATATTTTTAAAAAATACGAACTGCATCATCCTCTAGAGAGGGCTAATTAATGGGATCAAGATAGAAAATGAATTTAACTCTTTGCCCTTTGCTGTAATATTGAAGAAAAATTAGCTTCTAAAAGTAGCAATTACATTTCATATACTTTCAGGGATAAATTGCTGTTTTACAGCACTTGAAAATTTGGGCTGTCCTTTAAGGGTGTCTTTTAAATATCACTGCGTATATAGGTTAGTTTTCCACCTTTTCTTCAATGAATTCTGTTATAATAAAGGGACAGGTTGAAAATGAGAATAAGAATAGACATTGTATTAACAAAAGTGAAAGTATTTGTATTTGATCTGCTTGCTAATGCAATATATTATATAAACTCATGAAGAACCAGCTCTTCTGAAGTAAAGGAACACAGCAGGAATAGAGAAGTTTTTAACAATGTGTAATAGTGTGCTTTGAGGCAAGAAAAAGTTCAGGCATTAATGGTTAGTACCTGAATAAAGTGGACTGCAAACAATGTTGGAGGACATGTTGACATTTCCTATAGAAAGTCTTCCTAACAGGTGAATTGTCTATCTTCTTTTCCCAGGATTGGGTTATGCTTTGTTCCAGAAGCACTTGAAATATTCCATGGCAGAGGGAGGGGTCTTTTGTTTCTGTTTGGAAGTTATTCTAAAACTGTATTACAGCTGAATTAATGCTGAATAATGCTTTTGATATGCCAGGCTAGCTTTTCTAGTCTTAGCATATGAATAGCTGATCAACTGGATAATAAATTGTTGATATGTAATTAAAATGATAATTGAATATAATATGAGGAGATTCTGCAGTGATACGCATTACCATCAATATTTCCAGATTTAATTATTAGCAAAAATTAAATAATTAATAAAACTATTTAACAGTATAGTATATGGATTGAAATAAAAAACAAAAACAAAAGAATCATTATTGGGGGCTTTGAAGAAAATGTATGATTCACTAACAGATTGCATGTTTATATATTTTAGCATCAATTTTCCAACTAAAAAACCCAGTTATATTTGAAGCCAGTTAATACAAAGTCTTGCAAAACAGTTGCATAAATCTTTCATTTTACCAAATCTTTTGTGATTTAGATGCAGGCATTTGTATCAGGTAAATAAGTTTTTAAAAACCATATTTGGTGACATTTTCTGTGCCACCAAATTTATTAATATTTAATTTATCTTGAAAGAGAAAATATAATTATTTGCCACTCACCAACTACAGTTGGTATATTAACATTTCATTCAAAATATCAATGCTTGCAAATCTATGCCACAATATAAATCTTTCAAGTAAACCATTCAGTTTTTGAGAAGAATGAAGCTAATACAGTACATTAAATACTTTTCTTGACTTTTTTCTAAATCTTCAATGTCAATTGAATGTAATCCAAACAACAACACTAGAAGACTGAAACTGCCAGAATTTATTATTTCATAGGAAAATATAGGAGATTTAGGCAGAGATCACAGTTATTTATAGCTATTGATCGACTGATTGAGTGACACCAACCTATTTTTAAGCAATTAAAAATAAAACTTCAGAGACAAGACTGACAAAGCTATACAAACTTATACCAGCAAAGGAGTGATAAAAGATAAGAATATTGACAGACAGTATCTCTCAATCCACACAACCTGATTATCCCGAATTGACTTTCTTCATTTCACTTAAAATATAATCAACTGCTTGGAAACAAATCCAAGTATCTGTTAAGACTAAGAAAAAAAACCTCTCAGGTTACTATGGTTTTGATGCTTATGGATGAATTTTATACAACAATATAATACTTTTGAAATGGATATCTTTATCTATTAAATTACACCTTTTAACATTTTTCAGTGGCATCACTGATGTAAACATGAGTTGAGTGTGTATACACAAAAAGTACAGAAATTTCTTCAGTTTATAAAAAGGGAAAGGTAAATGGCAATAAATAAATAAATAAATAAATAAATAAATAAATAAATAAATAAATAAATAAATAAATAAATAAATAAATAAATAAATAAATAAATAGCTAGCTAGCTAGCTAGCTAGCTAGCTAGCTAGCTAGCAAGCATAGGCTTTCTTCTTAGGCCAATCTTATATCTTACCACATGATTGACCAATTGAGGCCAATCTTGTGGTAAGATATAAAATAAAAACAAGTCAGACTATGACATTATTGGATTTAAATAATCCAAGGTATTTATGGTATATTTATATTTGAGAAGGTGCATCTAGATGCCAATTTTTCCAGTGATCACATTTCTTTTGTCACAGATCTCCAAATCTACTGGACTATCAAAAAGCTGTATTCTGAATTATCACATACTATTAATTATTACAACTTTATTTCTTTAAAGTGCTACTTAAGTTTTACATTTAATTTCATTACTTCATTAGTAGTACTAACAGATACATCATTTGAAAGGCTTTGTTGTTTTGTAAATAGGCTGTATAACCAATTTGAGTTTCCCAATAAAAAACCTATTAATCATGTATGTATGCAAGTATGCATGCATGGAGGATTGTGTGCGTGTTCATAAAGAATTCAGATCAGGGACCATTGTTTTTGCATTATTTTACATTATGTAAACAAATGAGATTGTGAACCTATAGGGCAAACTATCATTCCTGAAAATTCAAAGAAAGTATCCAGCTATTATACATAGAGAATGAAATTTGCATGCATGCTCACTTAAGGATTCATAGTTATTGCTATTTATTTTAAAAATAAAGTAGATAACACCAGATCCAACTGGACTCTTCTTCAATTAAAAAATCAAAAATATTTTATTGATAAACTTTCTGTATCCATTCAAGATTCCAAATATGTCAATCGAGCACATACTTGTTCCTTAAATTTCTATTACTCCTTTTCACAAATTATATTAAAGTACTAAAAATAAAATTCAAAAACCTAATATTATTTGATTATACTTTACAGAAACATAAAAGACAATTATCAGTGTTTTTTTTCTTTTTACGACGCTGTAGTCGCTTAATTTGGGGTAGAGTGCTGCTATAAAATAACTATTGTGATATCTTTCAGCAGCATCATAAAAGATGTACTGTAAGACTTCCAAACTCAGAGACAAACCTACAGAAAATATAAGAATGGCGAGAAAACCAATTATGTTGGAGTTGTCACTCACTGACTATGATCAGGTTAAAACCAATTAACCTGGAAGTGGCAGAATTTGTAGTTATGTAGTGATACACTTCACTATTACGTTAATTAGCTACAAGCAAGTTTGTATACATTTATGTTCATTTTTTTAAACTTTTGGCTTGTTTTCTAAATACACAACTTAAACACTAACCAAAGACTTCAGTGTAGATTTACTTGATCAAAGCCAATTGCACTAGTCCAATCTTCTCCAACTATAGTCAGTCTTTGCTTTATGCTGGAAATTGGGATCAGAATTTCTGTCGCTAAGCAATGTGGTCATAAAGCGCGATGTCACATAACCGCATCACTTAGCGACGGCAATCCTGACAGTCCCTGTTGCTGTCATTAAGCAAGGAATGTGAGTCATTAAGCAAGGACCTCATGTGACCGCAACTTGCAACTTGCTGCCAGACTCCAACAAGCAGTCAATGGGAAGTTGGCAGGAAGTCACAAATCCTTGAGCTTGAGTATAGCTGGAAGAGGGGTATTGTGATGTGCCACAAGCATGGCCAAGGATGTGCAGGTGGCTGCTATGGTGTGGCGCAAGTGCAGTCAGGTGGGGGATGCCTGCTGCAGAATGTGAAAGAGCATGCAGATGGCAGCTGCAGCATGAGCACAGCCAGATAGGGGGTGACTTGTTGCAGTGAACAGGAGGGCGTGCACTATGGATTGTAGGCAGGGCAGAAGAGGCACATGCTTTGAAGAAGGAGACCCCAGGAATTCATACTCCATAGCTGAGCTCCTTGGGAGAAAAAGCATCAGGAATGACTGTCAGGAGTAACTTGCAACCTTCTCTGCTGGCTTCCTCTTTGACTTTGCTTATGAGAAGGTTGCAAATAGCAACCATTTGACTACAGGATACTGCAACCATTGTAAATACAAGCTGGTTGCAAAGCACCTAGATCACTGCAGATAGTGCTGGGCAGCAGGAACATCAAGGACTGGTTTTAGGTACCATTTGTTCAACACCAGCGTAACTTTGAACATTTACTGAACGAGTGGTCATTAACAAAAAACTACCTTTAGATTGTACTTTTTATTATACAGGCTGTGTTAACTGGGAGTGATATCAATATATCTGAGGACACCAGCTTGAGGACAATTAAGTAACTATTTACTTGCAGAGATTTAATTCCACCATTTTGGTCTTATAATGCCAGTACATTACTCTCCAATCCTTTGGACTTGGTTAATTCATTCAGTTCAAACAAAAGTACTAAGTATAATCTCAATGTTTTTATATTCTAACATTTTATAATGGTTGGGGGGGGCTCCTCTAGATAAAGTACAGCAGTTGCTTTGGGCTGCAGGTTTTTTTTTTAAAAAAAGGGCAAAACAGCGAAGTCTTAATTTCTTATTCCTAGTTGTTGTGACCTAGTTGTTAATATGCCATTAAAGTGCTATGAATGACCACATAGACAAACATTGTCCAGAATGATCTGTTCCCATCCTGGCTGTCCAGGACTTCCAATGTTGCATGTATTGTCACTGTAATTGAGTTCATCCCTGTTTCTGCCAGTTGTCCTCTTTTTTTCACTTTTATTCCAGTTGTCCTACCGGTAGCAAAGTCTTTTCAAGGGAGCTGGCATCTTTGCAATATGTATCCAAAATATAATAATTTCAGCCTGGTTATTTGTGCTTCAAATCTCTGGATTGCTTTGTTCTATGATAAATTTATTTGATGATTTGGCTATTCATGGTATTTTCATAATGTCTAACAAGAGACTTTAAAAGCATCAGAACTCTTTCTAACTTTGCTTCCTTAAAGTATCATAGAAAAAACTTCGTAATTCTGATCCGTATAGGTATAGACATAGCCTGACATCTGGATATCTCTTCCATTGCATTCACTGCTATTCTACTAAGTGTTACAGGTAGTCCTTGAGGTACAAGTTGTTTAATGACTGTTTGAAGTTACAAATGCACCCCAAAAGCGTACTTACGGCAGGGGTTCAAAATGTGACCAACAAAAGGCTTCTGCATTCATGTGCCCTGGATTCAGTAACTCCTGAAGCAGCAGTCGTTTTTAATCTTTTGACCTCCCTTTGGGACCAGGAAGTCACCCGTGGTTATGACATGCAATTTCCGAGATCCATATTTTTTCCCCTGGGGACTATGAGGCCGGTGCACTTTTCTTTTCTCCTCATTGCTGCCATATGGATAACTAGAGGAATGAATCTCATTACTATCCTTGTTGCTTCTTTCATTGCTGTTGCTGTTGCCTTGAGGACTGGAATATTGTAGTTGCCTTACAGTATTAAGTACTCTACAATTTTCTTTTTCATTATATTGTGTTTGTAAGTATTTTACGAACTACTGTACTTGTTTGTAAATACTTCACAAATTACTGTGCTTGTTTGTAAAGGGTTTTTTTTTCATTACAATTGCTTGCAGAAATATTAGCTAGCATCTATAGAAAGCAGATTCAGTACTGTAAAGTTCCTTTGCATTCTGTTGTACTGTGTATGTTGCTTTTGCTTTGAGGATTAGTGTGTGCTACTGTAAACTGCTTGTAGAACAGCTGATTGGTGGGCAGAGTGGTTCCCTCTGGAGGCTCCACAGTGGGACTCTCTGCAAATTCACCCCCGGAACACCCCAATTTAAATGGGCACCTGCCTGGAGGCACTGTGGTTCAGAGGCAGAGGGCTGCCTCGCCTTGCCAGAACAGCTGACGGCTGGGTGACAGCAGTTCCCTCCAGAGGCTCAACAGAGAGCCCTGCAAATTCAAGAGCCTTTCAGTTCACTTAGCAATCACGGAGGTCATTTAATGAACCGAAGCAAACAGCAAGCCTAATCTCTGTTCACTTAAACAACGGTTGATTTGCTTAATAAGCATGCTAAAAAATACTGTAAAGATGAGTCCAAGTCGTTTAACGACAGTTTTGACTTATGACTCTACTGGACAAGCTCCATTTGTGTGTACCTTGACGACTATCTATACGGTACAGCATATTTCTTGACTGCTGGTTCCTTGACTGTTGATTGCCAATACTAGAGAATTCATCCACTGCTATTATAGCTTGGCTTTGAAAAAAATAAGCTGACTAAACACTTTTCAAAATTTAAACACGACAGTAATCCATATTGGATTTAACAAAAATGTGTGAAAATTATTGACTCAGCAGTGCCACTCCAGATGCTAATGATATCTAAGTATTTTATGAGAAAATTGACTCCAGAAGCATTCCCCAATGGAAAACCTGATTTTTTGAGGCACACACAAATCAGGCCAAAAATCTAATTCTAAACCAGCTTCCTATAAATAATAATCCATCTATGTTGTCTGGGATAAAAGAGCCGAGGTGGCGCAGTGGTTAGAGTGCAGTACTGCAGGCTACTTCAGCTGACTGTTCAGCAGTTCAGCGGTTCAAATCTCACCGGCTCAAGGTTGACTCAGCCTTCCATCCTTCCGAGGTGGGTAAAATGAGGACCCAGATTGTTGGGGGCAATATGCTGACTCTGTGAACCGCTTAGAGAGTGCTGTAAAGCACTGTAAAGCGGTATATAAGTCTAAGTGCTATTGCTATAAAAGCTTAGTTTTTTCATCCAGTCCTAACAGCAAACCGATAATAAAGATACAGAACTGAATGCCATTCATGGAGCATTATTTCTAGCTTTCTGTTTTAACTTTTTCATAATTTATTAGAGTTTGATTTATTTCTTCTCTGAAAATGTCCAACATTCAATTAGATATAATTGAAATATTTAAGAAAGTATTTCTTAATTTTAATTAAGAAATTTCAGAAAGTAACATAAATCATCTAAATAAAATTATAAAAATAAATGCTATATGTCTGGACAATTAATTCCAATTGTCCTATGTAGATATAAAATAATATGGAAAATAAAATAGAACTTGACAGAAGTCAATCTCAGTGTTCTATTGATTGTGCTGATGGACAGCACTGTATTATTAACCTGGTAATGAAATAATTGCACGATTTTGCTGCCTTGATGTTTCTTGGTATTATTCTAGGCATTATTTGCATTAATTCTGTTTTTATTCTATTGTGAGATATTTCATTTTCTATTTGCAAATAATTAAAATATTGTGTCAAATATAAAATAAATATAATAAACTAAATATCATGATTTGACTGGTAATTGTAAGAATACTCAGTAAGAATGTACTCAGTCCTGTTAGGAAAATCCAACACAATGGCCATGAATTTTTATTATCCTAGGACTATATTTGTTGGATTATATAATGTTTGCATTTGTTCAGGGTATTCAAGTTCTAGACAGGAATTATTTCTTAAATTGAAAATTTTGAAAAAGGTATTTGCCAGTACTGGGCAAATTCAGGGATCATAAGTACAATCTGTGGAAGAAGAGCTTCTTTCTACATATGCCCAATTTGGTTTGTCCAAACAAACATCAACAAAGGATTCAACAAATCATATTTAATTTAGACAACCATAATTAAAGTTAATGGTATAATAATAAATTACTCTTACCATATTTTCTATCGCTTTATTACTGCAATATTGCAGAGAAAAAGAGTGTGGATAGCATAATGCAAAACTATGACTTGCCATATTCAACTAAACAAAGTCAACAATACTCAATGGTATCCTTGGAGTGTAGCCAGGACCACTGCTGATAATTACTGTGCTCATTGTAATGTGCATAGTTCTTCTTTCCCTATTTAGTATTCCAACTGCTACCAATAGTTGGATCTACACACTCTTATAATACTCATCAATGGCTCTGATCCATATAAATGATACTAATATCTGAATATGTTCAGGAAACTAAATTAAATGAATTCATAAATAAGTTTATTTTGTGCTTCCATAGTATTTCTAAGAGTAGAAAATCATGTAACTAGTAGAACATGAGTTCATTAGTCTCTTTTATTGTAATCTTGAGTTACTCATAGGCAACCCTGAATTCTTCATACTGTTGAAAGATCTATAAATAATTTTCAAAATACCACAAATATCTTCACAAAGCAGCACTATGTAACACAAAATGCTTATAAATACTGCAGCTCTGAGCAGTGCATTATGAAGAACAACCAAATATAATTAGGTGTTCAGGATCAAATGTCTGAATTTTATAAAGCAGTATTCATATACACTTTGAACTATGGTGCTGGAGAAAACTCCTGCAAGTCCCTTGGACTGCGAGGCGATCAAACCGGTCAGTCCTAGAGGAGATCAACCCTGACTGTTCTTCAGAAGGCCAGATCCTGAAGATGAAACTCAAATACTTTGGCTACCTAATGAGAAGGAAGGACTCACTGAAGAAGAGCCTAATGCTGGGAACGATTGAGGGCAAAAGAAGAAAGGGACGACAGAAAATGAGGTGGCTGGATGGAGTCACTGAAGCAGTCGGCATGAGCATAAATTGACTCTGGGGGATGGTAGAGGACAGGAAGGCCTAGAGGAACGTTGCCCACGGGGTTACGATGGGTCCGACACGACTTCGCAACTAACAACAACATTCATATACAGTAGTATGATATCAACATGACATAATTAGAATACTTGATTTAATCTAATTTAAATAAATTTTTACATCAAAAGGATTTCTTTAAAAATTGATTATCCCCCATTTCAGTAACTTTTTTGCATGACTTCAATGAGTTTCCTTCGATGTGTAATAAACAGGAAAGGTATTTCTCAGATAGAGAACCAGTTTATTGTAGTGATTAAGGCCCCAAACTAGAAACCAGAGACTGGAATTCTAGTTCCAGTTTAGCTAGGAAGCCAGCTGGATGACCTCTTTCTCAGCCCTAGGAAGGAGGCAATCTCTCTTTCTCAGCCCTAGGAAGGAGGCAATCTCTCTTTCTCAGCCCTAGGAAGGAGGCAATAGCAAAGCAAAATCTGGGGGGGGGGGGGGAATCTGGAGGGACTTATCCAGGCAGTCAGTAGGAGTCCACACTGACTCAAAGGCACAAAACAAATAAACACACAAAAGATACTTTCAGAATTACTAAAGGTAGTAAGGATACAAAATTTGCAAATGTAGAAAAACAATTTGTTTAATTTGGCAGAGTATCAAACATACAATGGGCTGTTCTCTATTTTATGCATGAACATGCACAGTGGCAAACATACACAGTGTCTACATTATCAATATAAGAGTAGTCACATTAAAACTAAAAATAAGATGAGAAGCCCAGCCAACATCCCATCTGCTCTCATGAATTATGTTTAAGAAATCATATGTAATATAGACATTTTTGTCTGCATATCATAAAGCCCTGACATATCCAAGCTTTCATTAAAAAGACCTTGGGATGTGACTTGAATAACAATGTGTCTCAGCTAATTAGTATTTTCAGTTCAGCATATTCACTTTTAGACGTATTGCTGTTTGCACATAGTAATTTAGGTAAACAGATCCCTTCCACAGCTGCATCAATTAACACTGCTAATCAAAACTGAATTCAGGTAATTAGGCACATTTATGCAAAAAGTCTGCAATTTGGGGAGAAAAGCTAGATTCTATAGTAATAATTCGCTAAGCAGGAATCTCTTTTTTTCAAATAAGATGTAAAACAAAGGTAATTTAGCCAAAATGTAAACGAACTGCAGATTCAGAAAAAGTATATAAATTATATATTAACAATTATCTGGCCTGTATTCTCAGAAACTTTATGAATTTTAATATAAGTATTTGCAGTATTATTAGATTCAATAAAGATGTTCTTATTAGCAAGAAGAACATTCAAGGTTTATGTACCTACATCAGGGGTGTCAAACTCAAGGCCCGTGGGCTGGATTCAGCCCGCGGGATATTAGATCTGGCCCATGGGGCCGCCCTGGAAACAGCGAAGGACCGGCCCACAGTGACTCTGCCAGTGAAAACGGACCTTGGAGCTGCGTTTTCACTGGCAGGGTGCTAGCAAAACAAACTACTAGCAAAAGTGGATCCTCCAAGCCCCACCAGGCCACCACAGGTTCCCCAGATACGAGTGATGTCGAGCTGGCCATGCCCACCTTGGTCATGCCCATCTGGCCCCCCGAAGTCAAACACAACCCTGATGTGGCCCTCAATGAAATCGAGTTTGACACCCCTCACCTACATTAAATAAAATATACCTATTTTATCAATTCATCCCACCCAGTCAAGCAGAAAGAGTGTGTTGTGAATTTTGACTGGTGTGGTCTAGGAAGAGAGACTTCTCTGTCACTGTTCCGACCCTCTTGACAAGACGGGCCCTCTACTCTTCTGGCTTTCTGAAAGAGTGTGGCTCTGCTAACTGGCAGACGGATCTCAGAGTGGCAAGATATATAGTGGCAAGATTTTTTAGTACCAAGAAAAACATTCAAGATTAATGTAACTACAATAAATAAATAAATAAATATTGATCTGTACTTTGTTGATAAAATGTTGTCCACTCCAGTCAATTGTTCTGAACACATCTGCAGAAGAATATTTAATATTCATGTATTTATTAAGTTTATATCCTCATTCAGAAGTTCAAGATGGTAAACCTGATGCTCTTTTCTCCATTTCTTGCCACAACAACAACCCTGATGGGTGGGTTAGATTAATAGTGAATCAGGGCTTAGGATACACCAAAACTGTTTCTCCCACAATGCCAGCCCAATACTTTAACAACTACACCACTGCGTATTCATTATTTATATGATTTTTTCCTTAATCAAAATTTATGTGTTCCCATGCATTAAAAAAGAGAGCAATGATTCAAGATCTGGAAGGAAATAAAAATCAACCAGTTTTGGAGGACTCTCAGAAGAAAATTGGGTAAATACACAAAGAGCGACAGAGTCTCCTTTTTCGTTATTATTTTCCCTTCCTAAATAAACTAATAAGTATTATTAAATTGCAATTACACCTTTAGCTATACAATTAGACCATCAACTCAGTCATTAAGTGAAGCAGTCGCGAAATAATATCATGGTTGTGCTTATGATCTCACTTCATTTTCCTTTGCTTTATAGACTTGCAAAGGTTGCAAATGCAAGGATTGGTTACTTTTTCATCATTGTCGTAATTGCAAATGGTTGCTAAATGAGGCAATCGCTAAATAAGGACTACCTGCAATAAAAAGGAAAGTACTGTAGAAGTATAGTGATGGATTTCCTCTTAGCTCAACTACATGGAAGCTTATTATAAGCCCTTTTAGGCAAACCAGATCAAGAAATCAACTCCCCAGAAAGATTAAAACTACTTTTATCTATTTTATTATCTACTTTTTGGCAATAATAACCAAGTCTCATTGTGATTTACTTCTACTCCTTTCTTATACTCCAGTGAATCAAAGGGGTATTTACCTGAGCTGCTTCCAAATACTATTTCTCATGATTGAAAAAATGTTTTAGCCTCTTTATCTAAGCAACAATTCTTGCTTCATCCATCAAATTGATCTTCCTTAGGTTCTACACTTGTATTGAGTGTATGTATATACACTCCAAATGCTACTGAGCCTAAATAGCATTTCAGTCATGATAGCTCGGATAAAGTCACTTCAGAAACAGAAGTTTGAACAATTGTAAAAATTGAAGACAAGAAAAAAGATTAGATACCTTAATAGATACTATGATTGAAGTCATCCGCATACATTTATAAACATTCAAAGAAAAGCCTGATTAACTGTTGTCCCTTGAATCTAAGGATTGGAAGCTGTTGAACATCTTACCTCAGACTCTTATTACAAAACACCCGTTTACAGTGCAATACTGACCTAATCTTTCAGACAGTGGTTTCAGCAACCATTGTCAACTAGCCAATTTGTCACCTGGCCTTCTTTAAATATATTCATCAACACTATAAGGCAGGGGTGTCAAACTCACAGCGTCACGGTGGCGTCACATGACGTATCGGGACTTTTTTTCCCTTTGCTAAACCGGGTGTGGGCGTGGCCAGCGTGGCCAGCGCATGACGCATGGGCCGGGAGTTGGACAGCCCTGCTATAAGGGATAGATAATGACCCTTATGCTGAATCTTTATTATAAACAATGCTAAGTAGTTCATAATCCCTGCTGACAAGATCTATTTTATTTATTCCTTTATTATTATCCCACCTTTCTCCAGGCAGCTCAGAGTAAGGTGCATTAGTTTCTGCTTTGCCACAAATAACAAAATAGATTTTCTCACCCCAAGCCAGGATAAACAGTTTTTCTGAGACTCCAGCAAGATCACCAGGCAAAACAACCCACTAGAATGAGTATTTGGACTTTGCCTCTGTGGTTTTTTTTTCATTGTTGTCATATTTTCCACGTGTTAGAGATGGCATAGTTATTACTGTTACTTTGTTTTATTATTGTCATGATCTGCATTATTACATTTAAACCAATGAGGCTACAGAATAAAGTAAATAAACATGTTTATTTATTCCAATGCTTTATAGAGATCATCTCACAGCAGTGATTTTAGTCTGCATACATAGGTTAACATCATAGCAATAGTATATAACCCATACTGCCATGATTAAAACAATTCCGAAAACAAAAAGCCACATCAGCAGCAGAGCTCACCTAACTTCCCAACCCAAATGCCCAGGGGAACAGGGAGAAATGCTAACAGGGTTGGGGCCATCCACATGTCTGGGAAGGATGCTATCCACAGGGTGAGTGCACCCATGGAGAAGGCATGGTTTGAAGGCATAGTCTGATATGCATCTTTAATTATTCCACTTTTATTGGTATAAGTATAAACCAGACTACCGTATTTTTTGGAGTATAAGACGCACCTTTCCCCCCCCTAAAAGTGGGTGAAAATTTAGGTGTGTCTTATAGACCGAATACGGGTGTTTTTGACCTTGCGAACCCTCCGTGTCGCGTTTTTGCCCTTCCCGGCCCCAGAAGCACTCTGCAGTGGTCCGCATGGCCTGTTTTCACCAAAAACAGGCCCGTTTTTGCCAAAAACGGGTCCGTTTTTGGACTCCCAAGCTGGGACCCCAAAAACAGGCCTGTTTTTGGCAAAAACAGGCTGTGCGGAACACTGCAGTGTGCTTCTGGGGGCCTGGGAGGGTGAAAACGTGATGCGCGGAAGC
The DNA here is from genome assembly GCA_003457575.1 of Thermophis baileyi. Classification (NCBI taxonomy): domain Eukaryota; kingdom Metazoa; phylum Chordata; class Lepidosauria; order Squamata; family Dipsadidae; genus Thermophis; species Thermophis baileyi. The sequence goes on along the minus strand of QLTV01000769.1, from coordinate 2,613,664 downwards.
AAAAAACTATTTTTTTCTTGTTTTCCTCCTGTAAATTTAGGTACGTCTTATAGTCTGAAAAATATGGTAATTGTTAGGCTAGTCCATTGACATTTTACACATGATGACATATTGCAATTGGAAGTCTTTCTAGTCCTGCTACAAATTTGTGGCAAGCTTGTAGTAATTCACTTATCTTTTCATCTCACAGAAAGGTAATGTCTGCAATGATAAAAAAAGCTTAAGATTTCCATTCAGGAACATTTTATACAGTATGTTGCTGGAGAAAAAATACTCCCATCTATTATAGACATACATTAGCTTGACTGCTTGGTATTAATGCCTCATAATGTAGGATTAACTCTGTTTAACCAAAATTGTAACTCAAGCATGGAATGCTGCTATTAAAAGTTTTCACATTTCTAACCCCATCATAATAGTGGGTTACTACAGATGAAAATAAATATAAGGACAGAATTATCTTCAGCCTTTTGTGCACAAAATTTTACAGTATTTACACATGGTATTATAATGTTTATCTAACAAAAGCAGTGCACTTTTTCCTGAGGATACCTAAACTTAAGTAGAGTGATTCTGATGTCAATGCAGCTCACCAAAGTCATCTACTTACTATCGAAATGAAAAGGCAACAGAATAGTACCAAAATATAAATATTTATGTTAAATTATATTATAATAAGAAAACCACTCTACTTAAGTGCAGCTTATTGGCTTATAATGATCAGCAGGCAAAGGTAGAGTATAAGAGAGAAAGATACAGAGTATCATCAGGAGAGTTAAAAAAAAAAAAAAAACCAACACGGCACCACAATTTGCAATCATAGCCCCATAATATTTTGTGTTGCCAGAAAGTGGGAGAACTTCAACTGCATGACTGTAGTGGTCATTTTGATTTTTTACACATATATACCCCCACACCCTTGGAAAGGTAGAAAATAAGTTTAGCAAAGAAGGAATATCTACTCAAACTTCTGGTTAATATATTTAGAAATAAAAACACTATTCAAACAACCTCTGATTTCAACTTTCTATTTTTATTCATTACAATAAAATTGTATGGATTGCAATAAATGGAATTTTTAGCACTGAATTATGTTCATGCAGGGGTGGGTTCTGCATCCTTTTGCTGCCGGTTTGCTCAGGGGTGCGCATGCGCAGAAGCAAAATCCAAGATGGCGGCGCCCACGGAGATACCAACAGAACCGTCTCCATTACGTCATTGCCGAGCTACTAACGGTTCTAAAGAACCGGTTAGAACCCACCTCTGTGTTCATGTATAATTAGTCCAAAAATTAGGGAAAAAATGGGAGTAGGAACCTTTGTCAGACTGTAGCCAGAATTCGACAGGGAAAATTCATGAAAAGTATTATTGATTTTTTAAAGAACAAATGTTTAAAATGACTGCAGTAGCGTAACTATCTCTGGCAAATTCCTGTTCTTATAATAAATCAATATAAGCTTCAATTGATTTCTTTGTAAAACAGCATGTCATTTTTTTTCATTAGCTGCACATAATCTGTATTTATTATTCTCCTTTTACTTTTTAAATTCTTATTTATTTTCTTAAACTGTTCCTCTGAAAACTGTCAAGGAAATGTTTTGAGCACATTATCATTTATGCACTTAGTAATGGTATATATGCACTCAATGTTCCTTTACAAACTGAATGGGCTGTTTTCTTTTCTGAATAAACAACCATGATTTACACACTAGAGAAACATTAGATGTTTCATCCTCCCCTTAGATCTAGCATTCTCTTTTTTCATCCTCTTTTTATAAGTATAAAATCTGGCTTTCAGCAATAACGGAATTATAGCTTTTTCAGAACAGCAAATATTTAAATAAATAATTTATATGTTTATTTAAATAAATGAAGCAATCTGACCAATCACAGGAACCTTTGTCAACCAATCATGAATGTTCCGGAGCTGCATGGAATTGCACAAAATGTATAGGGGCAGCTTCTGTAAAGTAGTAGAGTGAACATTCCTGCTTCAGATGAACCTGATGTATGAAGGTAGAACTGAGTCGTGCAACAAAATAAAAGCATTATTTAGACTCCATCTAAAAGTAGTAATTTGTTTGTTTACAGGGCTTGTCAGCCATGCCAGCCAGTATTTATTTATTTGGAAAGCCTACTTCTATCCAAATTTAGACACTTAAAAAGCCGACATGTTTTTAAGCACTTTTGGGATAAGATTTGAATGTCAGGCTAAATGATAATTCAAATATGGGATTACATATAAATATTGTCCTATAATGATATCATACCACATTATAAAATTTATGAAACAGCTGCCAAACCTTTAGCATACTTTACTAAGGAATTATCCTTTTCAGGAAATAACAAATTTATGTTCATTTTGGATCTCTTCTGTCATCCCTTTGAAATTGGCCAGGTCAGGAAACAGATTCCACAAAGATTATTGGAATTCTGTTTTATTACTGTAGAGTACAATAATAGAATTTTGAAAGCCTGACAGTTCTCTCCCATCTCTTATGTGAAAAAGAATAAAGCAGAGAAATCTTGAGTTTCTTTCTAACCCCTCCTTCTCTTTCAGAACTAGGAGGATATTTACATAATGTTTTTTCATACCTTCAAGTTTTTCTCTGTATTACTCTACTCCTTTACAACATACAATTCTATCAAACCATGGTATTCTTAGAACTACCTGCAAGGGATAGAATATGGAGATACACATTTCAGTGGTTCCAGTTGCATCTACAGGCGATAGAATGATTTGAGCCCTTATTTGCTGCAATGTGGGGTGTCTACTACTCAGTCATCTTTCCTACATTATACAATATCTGTATATTTAGTTAGTTAATTATATCTCAATTTTTATGGCTGTCCATCTCAAATTCATGATTCTGAACAGTTAACAGCAGCGAAAAGCACCATATAAAAGCACACAGTAAATTTAATACATAATTTGCATACATAATTTACATAACACATACATAATAAACAGGCAAGATGAAAACCAAAACAACCAGCAAATAAATCAGTACAATTGTTGCACTGGCTCTATCACACATCTGGATCTCCAAGCTTGGTGACACAACCCTGTTTTAAAAGCCTTGTGGAAAGCCAGCAGGATTGGGGCTAATGTAATCTACAGGGGATTGTGCTCCAAAAGGTGGCCATAAGAGAAAGACTTTTCCTAGATCTTGCCAAATGACACTGATAGATGGGACGTGTAGCATGGCTGTCCTGATGGACCTAATGGAACAGATAGACACAATCGGCCCTATGTCAGGAATTACCATTCCTTACCGCAATTACCAACATGATGAACTGAACCCAGAAGTATACTGGCAACCACTGCAGCTTTTTGTGCACTGGTGTATTATGTGCTGATTGAAGAAAGCACACAACTAACTGCCTACTGCATTCTGTAACTGCTGCAGCTTTTAAATGCATTTCAAGTGCAGCTCCAGGTAAAGCATTCTGCAGTTTAGGAGATAATTAAGGCGTGAGTAACTGTAAGCCCAGCCTCCCACTCCAGGGACAGATGCAATTGGAGTATAATATGAAGTTGTGCAAAGGCCCTTCTGGCCATGATTGCTATCTGCTCCTCAAACAGGAGCCATGAGTCCAGACAACCTGAAAACTGCACTGCGTCTGCTTGATACTACAACCCCAGATAGAAATAGAGATGGAAAATTCCTGGTGGCTCCCAATATGCAGAGCTACTCAATCTTGCTCAGGCTATGTTGAAACCTGTTCTTCCTATTCAAACTACCCCAGCCTCCATATACTAAAACAGAACCTGCATGCAATTATTTGAGTGATCAGGAGCAGAAATTTAAAGTTCGGTTCCATAAATATACTGAAATTGCTGTGAAACTCTGGCTTCCCAGCAATTTCAGTTTGGGTTAGATTCCATTTACATGATTAAATGACTTGATTAAATCCCGCAGGTAAGTTAATGGAACTATATTGGCCCTCAATTCATATGATTTTTTTTCTCTTTTTTTACATTTTTATAAGCTACAATTGTACTTATGTATCTCATTAGCATTTACTTATTAACTTAATATTCCTTTTTTCTTTCAGAAAGTCAAGGCAGTCTATAAACTGCTCTGTCCTCCTAATTTTCTCCTTAGCAGCAACTCTATAAGGGCTTTGATAGAGTAATTGGCTCAAAGTTACCGAGTGAGCTTCCATGGCTGATGTTAGATTAGAACTTGGGTCTCCCCTGATGCTAGTCCAAAACCTTCAATATTATGTCACATTGGCCTTCAGTCATAATATTTTAATCAAAATGTGGTACTTTTAGAAAAAAGTTATAAAAATGGAAAGTAAATAAACAATGTTGTAAACTTTTATGAGTCAGGTTATATAGTACAAATCCATATGCTGAAAACAGTATGCATGAGAGGATAAGAGAGGATAATCATGCTAGGATATGCAGGAAATTATCAAAGTGCAATGATACTTTCATACTAAATTAAATATAGTATAAGAACAGTTTTGAGTAGAATTGTATACTGTATGTGGTTAAAACTGTTAGAGCATATACACAAAGAAATATATAATTTTCTAACTTAGATGTAATTTCTCAAGATAGATTTTTAAAATAAAAAGTGAACATTTGGGGGAAAACAACCAAAATTGAAAGACGGTTATAAATTAGTAATGGGTAAAAAAGAATATCAATGGTTTTACTTGTGTTCACTCAGAAATAAGCTTGCAGAATTCAGTGAATTTTTTTTCAAGAAAATAAGCACAAGCAATACAGTTTAATTAACCAGGAACCTGATTATTTGGATTAATTGTGGAACCTATGCCCTTCTGCACTTCCACAAGTCATTGGATTCAATGATGCTACTTTCTAGACCAATAGTTTTCATCTCATGTTAAAATATGATGCTAATATAAACTTCAAAGTATGCATTTTTCTTACTTCAGTATCCTGAAATCTCCCCCCATGCAATTTAACCACTCTTACAGCAAGGTAGTTTCCTTCCTCTGTCATATTTCATGGAATCCTGTAAGATGGTTTTTTTTTTCTCCTGAGAGGGTATTTTAAGAGTGAATGGAAGGGCTAGGTAGAAGATAGCTGCCACCTCAGGCTGTTTAACATTTACACGACAATATCAAGTATTTCTCTACCTTGGCAGTAGTTGGGAATTCAACTTTGATGAAAGAGAGAAATAAATTGGAAAGGGCAGAAGACTGCATATTTATTACCATTTTAATAGCATTCATATATTTAAAAAGATAGAAACTAAGTATTCAGTGAAGTTAACACCGATATTAAAGTTGGCTCACAACTGCTCTTTCTAACCTTTAAAATAGGGATCTTTGTTTTGTAATATACATAAAGAGCAGAATTTTCTGTGTTTCATTAATGAGAAAATTAGTTATACAGTTTAACTGGACAGGCCTATTTCATGGATCTATAAATTTCTCCCTCCGATATTTAGGATTTAATTTACGGACAGAACATGCATTTTCAGCTGAAGGTAGAAGGGTCAGTCTACAGACATTAAAGTTATTGTGATTTAATTATTTTCTTGTTTTGTTTTTTTAAAAAAAATCCTTGCACGTGGAAAAATGAAATTTCAATTAGTGGGGTTTTTTAATCTAGCTTTCTTCTGGTTTATTTCTTGTTTTCCATTCTAGGCACTCTTACACTGCTTTTCTATCAATCCAAAAACAGAACTTAAACTGTGGCTTCTTATAATACTTAATGTTTCACTTTATTACTGTATAGAAAAATGCTGTTTTGCTGTGAGCAAGAAAAGGTTTATTCTGAAGTGATCCAATTCAACAAGCTTTTTCTATAATTTTATTTAAAAACTTCCTCTTTGTGGACTTAATGCTGAATTTGTTAGTCCAAATGACATACAGTAATTAGTCAATAGAACTTTTCATTTCTTAGTTGTGTACCAGATTTTTCTTTCAAAAAATAATAAAGAAGTAATCAAAGCACTTCAGAATTTAAAACTACAAAGAATAAAGCTGACTAATTCAGGAGCGATTCATCAGTAATACTGCAGCATGTTGCACAGGTAGTAATTAGAGGTTTAGAGATGATAAGAATGTATATATAAGGAGTATAGAGTACTCAAAAGAATTTTAAAATTTGTTTTAGTTGAACTTGAAATAATTTTCAAGCATTCTACTATTTTGAAAAAGCATTAGATTTAGAAAAAATGCAAAATAATAATACAAAAAATACTGGGGTTTTTAAAAGTGAAGTACAGCAAAAATCTGGTCAGTGAGTTTTACACACAACATGATCACCTCCTTATATCTTTAACATCCATTTTACTTTAAACTGAAAACTAGGAAAGTGGGCATGAATTCATGTTTCAAGACATTATAAAACCCATCTAAGAATCATTCCAAAGTTAATAAATAATGATAGTTTTGACTGATTTGATTAAACATCTGATAGGTAAATAGGTAACATATCCAATATAATGCAAATTGAATGCAATGAAAATATTATAGTGACATTTCTGCAAAACAAATAAGGTTCTTCATATAAGATAACTCTTCCAATTAAAAATGTAAAGTGCTAAAATATATTGTCAATCTCAAAACCTCAAAAATGTACCTCATAATCAGAATTGTATAAATATAATATAAAATTATTGGACCTCTTCCTAGCCTTTATATATAAATAACAAAAATCAATGTACACATATGCGTATCAGGGAAATCTTATATATGCTTTTTTTAAGTCCCTCTAAATTCAGTAGTATTTCTTCATGTAAATATAAAACTACATTTTAAATTGGGACATAGTTCATTCTGGTATCATGTAGTAGCTTCAGAGACCGATATTAAAACAGACTAAATTAAATATTTTCTTTTTTAGGCTATCAATAACCAATAATACAAGAACACAGTCTAACAAGTAATACTCTTTATCTTACCTATTTTTTAATCATTTCAGCCACAGTTCTGAAATTCCTTTGCAGGTATATTTTCCCACTGAATTCTAGAAAGTAATTTTGGTGTTCAAAGTAACGCAGCTCAGACTGTCATAGTCCTTTGTATTATACTAGCTTCTTACTGAAATAAAGAAGAAAAAAGGAAAATTAAAATATCTTTAAAAATTTGATCATAAACATTTTTTTCTTGTATTTGAAAATTATATTGAGCTCATTTCTTTAGAATTGGGTTTTAATTTCTGAAAGCTTAATGAAAGGTTCATCAAACTTTAATCACCAATAAAAATTGCAGATTGTGTCACCTGGGGAACATTTATTATTTCAATGCTGAATAGCAAATTGCTAATCTGCTAATCTGTATATTAGCACATTCTCTGTTAACATATTCCTAGAAGTTATTACTTCCTCTGAAATTATTACAAGGAGCTCACTGCCATACACCCCCAAAACAGTCCTATTTAAAGTCAGAAACATTTGCTGTGACACTATTATTTATTTATTTAAAACATTTATATAGCCTCCTGTCTTTATATCAAACTCTGTACAGCTCCCTATCAGCAATTAAACAGTATCAATAATAAAACAACATAATACATAAGCATATTAAAACCATAAACATTAAAAAAACTGACACCAAAGTTAAACTTCCAACATACAGTCCCTCATAAAATCCTCCCACCCACCTCCCTTTTTAATATTCCTTTTGTAATCCATACAGTTATTTGGTTTTCCAGTGGAGTTTTAACAACACACTAAATTTCAATTACATGAAATATTATGGGAGTGCTGATTAAAGTAATAATATACTTATTCTAGCTACTTACGTTTTTCCTTCTATTTGAAATTTGCATCACTAATCTGTTTTCCCTTATTCTATTTATACAATTCTTTGTTCCAGGCAGAACAAAGTATTGATTTGTTTAAACCAAAGCCAAACAATAAAAATGTCAAGGAAGGTTAAAATTATTGTCTAATGATGATATGAAAGAATATTTCTGATGAGCAATTTTTTAAAAAAAAAAAGGCTGAGAAAAGGAAAACTACTAGGCATCACTTTTAATTATTTTCTTTATAAATTTGATTTAACAATGTAAATTTATCTAACTGAATTTTACTTAAAGATACTTTTATATTTTAATGTTTTTAAAATATTGAATGGGCTATTTATATATTCCATAGCATCTTCTATTTTTTATTGCGAACAGAGTAAACAAAGTATAAAAAAGAATAATTTTCAGATATATATTTATTACGAGAACTATCTTCCATCACACTGATTATTACATATTTAGTTAAACTGTATCCTTATAGGAACATGTTCCATTAAATATATAATTTAATTCTAACAATAATAATTCACAATTATCAGCCAGCCAAATCAAGATTTCTTTTTCCACGTGCTTCATTAAATCTTATCTGCAGGAAAATGTATAGGATTTAAATGTTTTCCTATTATTATTTTCCATGTGCTGTTCCATAACCCAGCTATTGTTTCCTTTGTCTTTTTTTCTACAATTCCACATTCTTTATCTTTTTCTTTGTTATATGTGGCATGGACATACACATCACTGTAAATATATTGGAATGGCAATATCACAGGTACTCCAGGGACAACCGTGTTAGCAAATAAAGCTTACAAAGAAAAAAAAAGCACACACACACACACACACACACACACACACACACAGCGCAACAAAGAGAGAACACAGTGGAATATTTTTTTCACTAGTAAAATATATAAAGATTTCAGATCAAGTAATGAGATGGCTGGATATTCCCTAAATGATCTGGGGAATTTAAAGTCAGGATTGTAAATCAGATATTTTTTAGAAACTTCTATAAACATAGTCAAGTGTCTAAAGATATATATACCAGGGAACATCCCTTAGCATACTACAAATAGGCATTGACTATATTTTCATGTTTATTTTATGTTACTTTTTTTGCATGACACATTCTAAGAAAACGTGGAAACCCTAGAGAATATGCTTGTAATTGGAGGGGGGATAGAATAACCATGGCAACAATTATCACAATCACAACTGTTTTTTAAAAATAATTTCACAACATAATTAACAATGGTAATTGTGCAGACAGTAAACATCAAGAAAGCATCAAATACTAATGGAGTTATATCAAATGGAATTATATCTTGAAAATGAAAACTAAAATCTGTCTCTATATGGACAATGCAGTTCAGAAACAAAGCACATACCATTATCCATTCAGGTGCTCTACTTCTTATTCTGCCCACATAGTTCTGCAGCTCCATTAGTCCAAAAGTCGACTTTGCCCTGCTTCTGATCTTTATGGGTAACAACAGCATCACACTGTTGGCAATTTTTTTCGATTAAACTTCTCAGACACGGTAGCAACTTTGTTAATTATGATATTAGGCAGCTGGCGGGCACGATCAATCATCCACTATAAGAAAGCCAGACAACGAGACATCTAATCATTGCAACCAGAGCAGATAAATTTTGTTCCTTTCTTATACGTGTCAGAGATTCTATCCCTCCTGACCCCTGAACACTGCCATCGACTGTCAAATTTAGATTCAGCAAGCTCCCAGCTTTTCTTTATCCCTGCCTTAGATCTGAAAGTCCTGGTTATCAGGAAGACAAGCGTCACCAGCTGTCTCAGAGCAGGAAGGCAATCAGGTGAATAGTACTTATTATCTTTCATTGCTTGCTAAGGAATGACAAGATTGATTTGGGACCAAGAGCACATCCATATCTCAAAAACAGGCTTCAATAGTTTGATGATGCATATGTAAACCTCTACTGAGGGATTTCAAGGCTAACCTTATTAATAAAACACACTTAAAAATTAGAAATTAGACAGAACCTCTTGAGCATCTAGACAATTACCCTTTAAATTATGACACAAGCTGTTCCCATGGACAAAATAGGTGTTCCAACTTCTACCCGGAGGTTGCCTTTCACAAATAGATAGTATTAACTGGACCCACAGAAGCAATAGGCTTCCATTAACGTCTTCTCTGTAGGTACCTTCTGTCTTAACTAGACTGATCATCTGTGAATTCTTACAAATGCAACAGGCACTACAATTCTATCTGTTACATTCCTAAATGGATGTGATGTGTTAGGTATTTTACTTTTACTCCTGAAACTACAAAATATATTGCTTACTTCAAATAGGAAGGAAGGTAAATATTGTAAGGTTCTGATGGGAAAATTATCAAAAAAATTAAATATACATTCAGTAAACTAGAAGATAATTTAAAAATGTAGTTAAAATATAAAGAATCAACCATAAAAAGATTACACTAGGTTATGTTAAAATAACTAAAAACAAAACACCTTGAATAAGCAGGATGATTCTACAATATAGTACAAATTTTTCTTTTTGCTAATTAATATTAGCAGTTGTTAGAGGTGTTATGAATAAAGTGACAATGTGAAGCTCCACTTTAACATGTCATTATTGCAACAATAATCCACATTTTTGAATAAAAATATTCCTCAGCACTATATTTTCTCTTAAATAATTGTAGGGTTATGAGACAACCCATTTACTTAGACTTGTCATAAAACTATTAAATTTATTATACTATTCTTGAGAATAATTAGAAGATGGGACATGACTAAAAGAAGGAAGAAAGGAAAGATAAAAGAAAGGAATTCTTAAAGGAAGTTCTTATATTAGAAAGTAGACTAATGATGACATAGCATACAAATACAAAATAGCTTGTTTCATCCCTAATTAATTACCCATTGGTAATTACTAAACATAGGAATATTTATCTAATTTTTAAAAGTATATTAAATAAATTCAGAAATAAACAACAGGCCATGTAAACAGCAGTATTAATTTCAATTGACTAACTTGATTAAGCTGTGCATTATGGATAAAACTGCACCCTAACTATGCCAAATAACAATGTTTATTCATGTTAAGCCCCACTGAGTTTGCTGTCTGATAAATATGCTGGATTTTATTTTTAAGATTATACAAAAGAAGCACACTGCTTTCAACAAAATATTGTTCCGTGTTTATGCTATTGTAGTTTTTTTAAAAAATGTATTCACTCATTGATGTTTGTCATCATTTCTTCCCAATGTTTTAACATATTCAGTTTATATCACTGTAGTCCACAAGATAGCGGAACATATTTTGCAGAAATCATTGCCACATACACCCTATATAGAATGAAGAAGAACTCACTGAAATCTTCACTTTTGAAATATATATATAATCAAATACATATGGAGAAAAATATCTTCAAGAAAGGGAAAATGTTTTTAACAATAGAAGTCTTGAAAAGAATTACACATAAAATAGAAAGGATGGTATTACATTTCCAATGTTATGTTTCTATCTTCCACAGGTGAAAAGTTAGTGCCTCAGAATTATTATACAGGGAATTAAATAATGACTTACTGTACTTATTACCTAAAATGTAAATAATCTGTAATCATATATTACAGTGATGGCGAACCTTTTTTGGTTTGCATGCCAAAAGTGGAGGTGTGCGCACGCTAGTGCGCGCGCACGTGCCCACACCCATTCCCTCCCCCCACGCATGTGCACAATCCCCCCGCGCTGCCCCCTGCGCATGCGCACAACCCCCCCCGCGAATGCGCAAAGGCCTCACTGAAGCCTGGGATGGCAAAAAACGGCCCAACGGGCAAACCGGAAGTTCAGAAAAACGCACTTCCGGTTTGCCCGTTGGGCTGTTTTTTGCACTCCGGGGCTTCAGGAAGCTTCCCTGAAGCCTCCGGAGGGCAAAACGCCCCCCCCCTCCCTTTGACTTTATTGCTGTAAACCCTAATCTAATCCTTTGGTTTCAGAAATCTAAAAATTGCAAGTGCAATTTCTGCATTGATTGTTTGATTTCTGTGAATTCCAAGTGTCACAATTCTGTGATAACACAGTGGAACTATGCATTGATCTCTATTAAATGTAGGGTGCAAACCCTGATAATTAAGTGAAAATCCAACTTTCATTCATGATTCACGATAATCATTGTTAAATATTGAGCCGAGTACCATAAGGTTCAGTCCAATACTATTCTACATTTTTTAACAATTTTCATTGCAAAATTATACTGGAGAGTTAGATGAATCGGTTGAAAACAACAGAATAACATTTGACATAAACAGTATAGTTCTGCACTTAGGAAACAAAGTGAAATATACAGTATCGTTTGAGAGATGCTAGACTAGTAAATAAGATCTTGGAACAGCAGTTGATTTCATAAAGAGAATGAGTTAAATATGTGATATGACTGAAAAAAACAGGTTGCATCAACAGAAATATTATTTCCAAATTATTGGAAATAAGAATTGTATCTCATAATGAATACTAGAAACAAAATGCTCTGAAGAGAGATAAAAGGAATTAGGAATGTTTAGCTTTGACAAGAAAAGCATGCAAAGGTATATGATAATGACACTTTCCAAATATCTGAAAGGATGTCACAGTTGAAATTCAAGAAGTGCTGCTATTGTTGCAGAGTGAAAGACACAATAATGGATTTAAATTATAGAAAAGCAGTTCTATTTCAGTGTTAGAAAAATTACCAAACAGTAAAACAGTTGAAAAACAGAACCAATTACTCTGAGAAGTGATTGGTTCCTTCACTTGATTTATTCAAGCAGAACCTTGATAGTACTGATGGCAATGCTTTAGTTTCAACTCCAGCACTAAGAAAGTTGGATTCATTGCAGAGGTGGGATTCAGCAGGTTCTGACCAGTTCTGGAGAACCGGTAGCGGAAATTTTGAGTAGTTCGGAGAACCAGCAGCAGAAATTTTGAGTAGTTCGGAGAACCGGTAAATACCACCTCTGACTGGCCCCGCCCCCATATATTCTATGCCTCCCGAGTCCCAGTTGATCGGGAGGAAATGGGGATTTTGCAGTAACCTTCCCCTAGAGTGGGGAGGGAATGGAGATTTTGCAGTATCCTTCCCCTGCCACGCCCACCAAGGCACTCCCACAGAACCAGTAGTAAAATTTTTTTGAATCCCACCGATTCAGTGATATAAAAAGCCCATTCTCACTCTGTGATTCTATAATTCTTCTAATCTGTATTTAGCAACTGACATTCAGTATGCAATACAGGAGTGAAATCCAGCAGGTTCTGACAGGTTCTGGAGAACCGGTAGTGGAAATTTTGAGTAGTTCAGAGAACCGGTAGCGGAAATTTTGAGTAGTTCGGAGAACTGGCAAATGCCACCTCTGGCTGGCCCCAGAGTGGGGTGGGAATGGAGATTTTGCAATATCCTTCCCCTAGGAGTGGGGAGGGAATGGGGATTTTGCAGTATCCTTCCCCTGGAGTGGGGAGGGAATGCAGATTTTGCAGTATCCTTCCCCTGCCATGCCCACCAATCCACGCCCATCAAGCCATACCACGCCCACCAAGCCACACCCACAGAACCGGTAGTAAAAAAAATTGGATTTCACCGATTCAATACTATAGTATTTTTCAATACAACATAAATTGCTTTCTACCAGGAGAAGGCAGAACCCCCAAACTCCATTAGAAAGTCCTATAAGAGAAGAAACAATGTTATAGAGGAGCTGAGGGAGGGATTCCATTTTTCTGGAATTCTCAGTTGCATTCATTGCATGGAAATATTGGTTTCCGAAATGTGCATTCAGTGTGTTTGAATGGGATCACACATTTATTCAACATTATAGCCATGTTAGAAACTGCTCCCAACTTAATGCACCCATAGCAAGTAGAATTATCCCATATTCATTATTCTTGTTACTGAAACAATATATTTAATTTTATGTAATCAAATTGCCAAGCTCAGAGCTCAAACAACAGCCAAACTACCAACCCGAGCTACTAATATTCAAACACATTTCAATATATTGAATTATATTGAATTTAGGCTTTTAATCTGAAAATACTATTTAAAAAAAAAGTCCCAATAATCAATGAATTTATATTTGTAATGTAGAGATTGATGCTTCAAAATATCTCACAACAGTTATCCAAGGAGCCGTAAATGTCAATTCACTATTTATTATAATGAATATTACTAAAAAAATATTCTAAGACAAATGCCAGCATAAACCAAATAATCAGTATGTTATAGTATACAACTATACTAGGATCTGAAATATTTATCAGCATAATTGACATTTAAATCTCATATAGAAGGTAATGGCAAACCACTTTGGCAAAACTTTGGCAAGAAAACTGCAGGGACTTCCAATATTCAGACACAACTGAATGGAAGGGGGGGGAAAAAAAACCAACCGTATTTCAACTACAGAAAATTACCAGTTCATTCTGATAATCTGTTTCGGTAAACATGTGTGAAATATTTGTATCTACCCATTTGCTTTGTTCATAATTTTGATTTTATGTAGTTATATTGCATGTATCAGCTACATTCCTTAAACTATTCTTTTGGCATGAATGGAAAGAGACTTCTACTTGTTTACCAATCCATACTGGATTGCATTGAAAGTATAGAAAGGAAGTGTACTATAGTGGTAATGATGTTGGAGTATAATTGGAGATATCAGGTAGAAGTCCTTTCTTGGCCATGGGAGGTCACTGATGACTTTAAACCAGTAACTGTCTCTCTGATCAAATTATCTGTTAAGAGTTATTGTAATGGTGAAATCTAGAAGAGGGAAGTTTGAACTTCTTCCTTAAGAAAAGGCAGGATGAAAATCTAAGAAATTAAAACTCATTTTTGAGAGAGATTTTAAATATGCTCAAAAGTGTTGCCATAGGATTTAACTCTAACTTCTTATTGTAAGTCTTACTTTCACATACCTATTTATAAGATTGCAGCAAGAAGGAAGAAAAGTTCTACTGTTGATCATATTTCATAACTTATTCTATTACATGGACCATTCTGCTGCAACTATATGTATATTTTATTCAAAAGCAGAATGATGTGTCCTTGAGCTGAAGTTCTAATGCAAATCTAAAAAGGGACATCTGGAAAATTTGCTATAAAGTTCTGCCCCCAGCCCTTCAAGAAACCTTCAAAGCTGGATTCTTTCTAATAGATTATAAAACTGTACTACTGCCAATTTAAAAAAAAAGAAAAGAAATGTTGGGTTCAGTGCAAATAAAGTACACTAGTGCCAATCTTCATATTTATTTGAAGCTGATGCCTATCTCACCTCTGTAGAAATTACATGGAATAATAGTATCAAATTATAGAAGAAAAAGAATAAAGTGAATGCAAACATTTAGTTAACCCATTCTTTATTATAAGCTTTATAATTTTCATAAACTGAATATACCCTACTCTACTAGGCTACAATCCTAAAATCATTAAGAACTTTCTTACATATAGGGCTAATTGGTTTAAACAGTGCCCAAAACAAATGAACGTGTATGTCTATATGTGCATACATGTACTGAAAAAAGACGCAAATGAAACCAATACATATTTTGATGACAGTGTATCAAATGTGTGCAATTAGTTGTATATTTTAAGAAATGCTTCTTGTTCTCATGTAAATGTTTGGCTCCTGTAAAAAGTTTATTCTCAACAAACTTACATTTTTAGTCATCTTGTATATTTTTAAACTGCATAGATACCAAATGATTAGTTGTGAGATAAAGCAGAACAAATAAAATTGATGAATTCATAAAGCTAAAATAAAGAGTGGGGAAAGAGAATGCATTAAGATGAAAGATGAAACAGATGCAATACACTGGAAAGATCAAAGAGCTCCATCAATTCATTCTGAGTGTCAAAATCCAGCTGAGCGTCAGAGCACTGCACACATAATAAGGAAGGTTGACTAAAATATAAGGATTAAACAGATGAGCAGTCTCCTGTGGATGTACGGCAGAGATCCTGCTGTGCCACTTGTAAAGACACTTTGGAATGGTACACCTGCTATTCTGCAGTCAAACCTACAGGAAATCCATCTGGAAGGAAAAATAGCTACTTGTGCAGTAAAGACCTGCTTGCACAAAAGGTGTCCCAAAAGTATATATTTTCTTTTAAAAACAAAATGGTAAATTAGAGCAAACTTCTCTTTAATGATGCAATATTTTTGTCCCTTAAATCCAATTTCACAAATTGTTTAGTAAAAAATGAAAATATAAAAGTCTTATCATTGTCCCTTAGGAACTATATTCATGTATTAACATTTTCCATCATAGCATACCTGCCAGTATTTCAGTAATAATATCATTGGATAACTGTATAAGTTTGACCCATCTCAATTTTGTTGCAATATCCAAGTCAGTCTTTCATGGTATTATCGCTTTAAACATTCATATTTACTTTCTAGTCTGTGTGATTGTAAGATGATTTTTTTTAAAATGCTATAATCAATAGTATTGATGATATGATATTAGTAATGATGGAAAAATGGAATTTTCTACAATTACACATACACACCCTTCTGCCAGCGTGCCCCTACTGATAGATGTTTATAGGAAGAAGATTCCACTATGTTCAGTAGGAATTATCCTTCTAAAACAATGAAAATCATAAACCAATTATAAACTGTGGGTGGTTTCTCTGGGTTAGATCTCAATATTATAAGACCACTGAAACTTACTAAACTTTAATTGGTGTAATTAAGATGATGATTTCAGTGAGACTTCTGTAAATCTGTAAATCTGAATCAGAATTCCGGGTGTAATTTAGCAGATTGTTTTTCAACACAATATGCGCTGTGTTTTTAAAGATGCCTGCCAAATATTAAGGGATTATTTTTTAACAACCCTAAGTTTTAAAGGTCATTTTTTAACATTCCTCTCCCTGCAAAGACACAATCTGTCAGAAAACTGTAAATATTTATGCAGAGATCAAAATGTTTATTGTTTGCCTTTTTTAAAAAAATAAGAATATAACAGGCAATAATTCCAAAACCTCTTCACTGATTTCTATTCTTTTTCTCAGGACATCTCTGAATGTTACCCCTTTCCAGTTTTTAAAAGAAATAAAATTACACTATTTGTATTTTCCTGTCTTACTGACTGGAGGTACAAATCTCAAGTGAAACTCAGGACCTACCGGTAAGCTGAATTTGGTATCATTTATTCAGTCCAAATCTGAATTTTTTCTTTTTAACCATGAATTAAGCTGCAACCAATTTTGTGGTTTCTAATGTGCTATCCGTCTGTCCCTAATACCTATGTTGTTTAATAAAGATATACCTGTATTTAGGTGCTACACTGTATTGCAAGCCAGTGTATAGTGTAGCATAATATAATAAATATAATATTATAAATATTATAATAATGTAATGTAATGTAATGTAATAACAACATAACGTAACGTAACAATATGAAACATAACGAAATGGGGAGGTCAAGGTTCTAATCCCACTCTACCTCAAACCTGACTTTAGTATTTCACAATCCACCTCACAAGATATTTGTTATAGGATTGAAACTGGGCCTTGTGCACTCAGGGAAAACATAGGACATAAATACATTAATAAATAAACCACATACAAACTGACTTGACTTCTTATCCATAATGCTAAGGTAACTAAACTGTCTAACCAGTTAATGGAACTTGAAACTGGTTAGACACAAATCAAATTGCAGTATGTATTTCTTCATTTCATCCCATATTTTCTTTTACACTAATATGGCAACAGCAGCTGCTTTTCTTACCCTATTAGAAAGAGGGAGTGATATCTACAATCACATATTTTATTCTTTTTTAGTTGACAGAACAATCTCTTTATAGATCTGTATTCAGCTGATATGTTTGATTTCCCTGTTATCTACTGTCTGCAAACACAAGTCCTTGAGTAGTTTATCTTCAGCTAGTAATTGGTCCAAGTTAAATAAGTCTAAAGAGGCTGTTATGAGAGCTATTCACCTATTACAGGATTCAGGTGTTTAAATATTCAGTAACCACATGGCCAACCTTTCAATGCATCATATAAATCATAAATAAATGAGGCGGGGAATGGATTATTTTAACATGTAATCACAACATTAATTGTCCAAAATTACATTCACACAAACTTGATTTATATTTACAAAGCATAAATACAACGGTTAGCAATTTGTAGAATCAAATCATATCAGAGTTGCAGAAGCTGCCACTGTTAGAGAAATTCATTTCAAAAATGTAATCTTAAACGATTTCACTAAAAGCCCTTAAAACCCCCAAATTTATAATAAAATGTATAAAACTAACTTTATTACTGCATTTTAGCACAGATGGGGAGAGACTTGAAAATTGGGCAGAATGCTTCGTATAATTACATCCATAGTTTTAAAAAATAATTAAGGAATGCATTGCAATTTTATATTTAAAAGTGTATTTAAATTTTAACCAGGAATTAACCTATCTGGTTCAAGGCACAAAATACCAAATTAAACATGGTAATTTAATGTGCATCATGTAGTATCTAATTTTTATAAACAAATGTGTTTGTTCTGGAAATAGTAAGCATTTAAATAAAGAATTAGAGGACAGAGAGAAAACTACAAGAAGACTAGGAAAGAGCTGATGTGGTATCAATCTACAAAAGGGGGAAAGGAATGAATACAGGAAATTATAGACCAATCAGCTTGACATCAATATCTGGGAAAATCCTGGAAAAGATAATCAAGCAACGGATTTATGAGCACCTAGAAATGAACAAGGTGATTACTAGAAGCCAGTTTGTTAAAAACAGATCATATCAGCCAAATCTTATTGCCTTCTTTGATAAAGTGATTAAATTAATGGATCAGGGAAATTATGTGGACATAGTATATTTGGATTTCAGTAAGGCATTTGACAAAATAGATCACACCCTATTACTTGATAAGTCAGAGCAATGTTGGTTAGACAGCATCATCAACAGATGGATTCGCAGCTGGCTGACCACACCCAGCTTGTAGCCCTCAATAGAACTGCATCTACATGGAGGAAAGTATGCAATGGTGGTACCCCTAGGCTCTGTCTTGACCCAATACTCTTCAACATCTTCATAAATGATCTAGATGAGGGGATAGAAGGGGAACTCATCAAATTAGCAGATGACACCAAGCTGGGGAGAATTTCTACCACTTTGGAAGATAGACTCAAGATTCAGAAGGATCTTGACAGACTTGAGTATTGGGTCCTAGCCAACAAACTGCAATTCAGTGGTGAGAAAAATAAGAACCTGCATTCAGGCAGGAAAAACCACATGTAGAAGTATAGAATAGGCAGTAACTGGTTCAATAGTAGTACCTGTGATAGGAATCTAGGTGTCATAGGGGACCAGTATGAGCCAACAGTGTACTGTAGCTGCCAAAAAAAGCCAACACAGTCCTAGGTTGTAGCAATAGCAATAGCAATAGCACTTAGACTTATATACCGCTTTACAGTGCTTTACAGCACTCTCTAAGCGGTTCACAGAGTCAGCATATTGCCCCCAACAATCTGGGTTCTCATTTTACCCACCTCAGAAGGATGGAAGGCTGAGTCAACCTTGAGCCGGTGAGATTTGAACCGCTGAACTGCTGAACAGTCAGCTGAAGTAGCCTGCAGTACTGCACTCTAACCACTGCGCCACCTCGGCTCTGTATCAACAGAGGGATAGCATCAAGATAACAAGAAGTGATAGTACTGCTTTCTACCGCATTAGTAAGGCCACACTGAATACTGCATCCAGTTCTGAATCCCATGATACAAAAAAGATCCTAGAAAGTGTGCAAAGAAGAGCAACAACGATGATGAGGTGTCTGGAGGCTAAATCATATGATGAACGGTTTAGGGAACTAGGTTCATTTAGCCTACGGATTAGGGGTGATATGATAGTTGTCTTCCAGTACTTGGAGGGCTGTCAGAGAAGAGGGGACCGACTTATTCTCCAAAGCACCAAAAGGCAGGACAAGAACTAATAAGAATGGAACCCAACCCAACCTAGAACTAAGGAAAAATTTCCTGACAGGAAGAACAATTTATCAATGGAATAACTTGTCTCCTGAAGTTGTATGTGTTCTACCACTGGAGGTTTTCAAAAATAGACTGGACAACCATTTGACCCAGATCAGAGGTGGGTTCCTCCCGGTTCGGACCGGTTCACCTGAACCGGTAGCGACACGCTGGTGACATCACAGTGATGTCACAGATCCGGTTCGGTCGGTGCCGGTCCGTGGGCGCCGCCTCTTTTTTTTTGAATTTTTTTGAATTTTTTTGAATTTATTTTTTTAATTTTTTTAAAAATTTTTTTCCTTCTTAGTATCTTCTGCGCATGTGCAGAAGCCGAGTTTCCGGCACTGCGCATGCATCACCATCTTGTTTTAGGCTTTTGGGGGGGATTTTTTTTGGGATTTTTCGGCACTGCGCGGCCACACGGCGCGGGAGGAAGCGAACCGGCAGCAAGGTAAGTTAGAACCCACCCCTGACCCAGATGATGTAAGGTCTCCTACCTTAAGAACTAAGACCTCCGGGGTCCCTTCCAGCCCTTTGATTCTATGTTCTAAAAACTAAATTCTTCTTAACCAGATTTAAAAACAGCTTGTAGGTCTTTCAAATTCATTGTGTATCACACTTCATATACATTTAGCAACAACCTAGGTTAGTAGCCATTCACAAATATAATGGTAATAAATGGTAATAAAAATAATTTTCCATTCAATGCTCCTATTTACAACCAAATTTTGTGGCTGACAACAAGAGCCTTCAGTGAGAAACCGATTACGGTCTTGTCAGTTTCAGACAGCATTGTCTGCTGCTGGAAGATTCTCACTAATTAATTCACAGTGCTGAACTTTTTAACTTGCATTTTTAGGGATCTGCTAAGCTATGGAGAAAAGCAACACAGGAAGTAACAGCTTGTTTAAGCAATCTCTCTGCTCTGTGAAATGAGGAAAGATTAAAAAAAAAAAACATGTCAGGCACAGGATACTATACCAGAGAAATTTATCTCAATGAAATGGCAACAACCACTGATCTTCCCTTTCTCTCTGTCATGTGTTCACTTATGGATCTTTTGGTTAACAGCCAAGTTGTTGGAAGTGATTCTGGTAACTAAATGAGAAGAGGGTATATTCTGATTCTAAAAAATTATTTTTGTCTACAGAACAGAAAACGTATCAGCTGCTTTAGATAATAAATAACAATAAAATTGAATTTAACAATGAATACTTTTTTTCTTTTTTAAAATAGTTTTTATTGAATTATTTACATTTAAAAACAACACGCACAAAAAACAACAACAACAATACAATACAAAAAAAAGACAATACACAACCTCTAGGGTTATATTACAGCAGGTAATATCAACAATAATTCCATGCTTATACAATCTTCTCCATTTATATATTTAGTTATAGTTCAGTAACATAAGTATCATATCTTAACATACATAGACATCATAGTATTTACAATGCTAATTTAATTGTTTACTAATTTGGTTTATTTTGGTTTCTCTTGTCAAGCCAATCGTATAGTTCATTCCAAATTTCATAATATTTCGAATCCTCCTTCTCATTTAATTCCATCGTCATTCTATCCAATTCAGCACAGTCGAGAATTTTTTTAATAATTATACTGTCAGTAGGTAAATCTTTTTGTTTCCAGTGCTGTGCCAAGCAAATTCTTGCTGCAGTAAGTATATGTAAAATAATGTAATAATATTTCTTCTCTGTTCTTAAATCTAGAATTCCCAGTAGAAATGTTTCTGGTTTCATACATATTTTCTGTTTTGTAATTTCTTCTAGCCATCCAGAAATGGCTAGATGAATACTTTTTTTCATTCACTGAAACATTACTTGATTCTAAAACCAATGTGAAATTATTGTTATCTAGTTGTCATGATGTTTTGTAGACATTATTCTGCTAACCAAAGAATGTCATTATAAAACTACCCAGTGAAATTTGATTACCTGTATTTTATTTCCCACTGAATTTGAATTTTTGAAAAGGATAACCAAGCATACGATTATAATCCAGAGAGAGCTAGCCTTATTTCAGTAGATCTCTAAACAGCACTGGTTTATTGCAGTGACAGTAAGTTTCTTCAGTACTTCCTTTTCCCCCTCAATCTCCTGTAACCATGTATGCTTAACATGTATGTTCCATACGTCACATTTGTAGTTTTTCATCAAGCCACATGCACGGCTTATAAACCACTATGATTACCCAATTAATATGGTCTGTTATCAAGACCACTTCTTCAAAGGTTGAGAAATGATGCTCGGATTACACTATTCCTTTTATTCAATATGAAGCTTCTGTTGGATTCCCTCTAATAAGGAAAAAGGTTGTTTTGTTCACAGATATGCAAATCTAATACCATTTAGACAGTTTTTCAATTAACTGATAAGGGCCTGGAGGATGGGGGGAAGCAGCATTATTTTGGGTGAACTTGTGTGAAAATGTGGACATGTTGCATCAACATTCTAAATTTCTGTATTTGGTGCACTTGGACCAGCTCACACTTTGCATTCAATAAGAATGAGCCCAACCTCAGAACAGTCTTCTCCCTCTTCTTGTAGCCTGTTTATCCACACTTTTGCTTCCATTTTAGAGTAACCGCAATTTGCCATTCTTCAACCAATAGAATAACTCTGGCTGATTTTAATTTGGAATAGGGGACTTTAGCAACTCCAAAAATGTTATTAATTTTCACTAAGTATATTTAATATTAATCATCTGGGATCTGAAAAAACGTGATAAACTATATTGCTACTTTGAACTGTGTGATGCTGCAATTCTGTGAAGAGGGGTTGGAAAAATGCTTGAACTCACAGGAGTTGTAAATTGTAATGCTAAATAACTTGTCCATGTAATGCAGAAAATTTGTAAATTTGTGATAGTTTGGTGTAGTGGCGAAAGTGCTAGTCTAAAAACCAGGATTGTGAGTTCTAGTACTCTATAGCAGGGGTGTCAAATTCACGTCATCACGGCAGCGTCACGGGACTTTTTTTCCCTTCGTTAAACTGGGCATGGGCATGGCCAGCGCGTCACGCATCTGGCCTGCGGGCCGGGAATTTGATAGCCCTGCTCTATAGGCATGAAAGCCACAGAGTGATTTTAAGCCAGTCATTCTCACTAGCCCAACCTGACAGATAGAGATGATAGACAGACAGACAGACAGATATATACATGATAAAATAAAAATAATGAGAATAAACACTGAGAACAACAGACAGAATTCAACTGAGAAACTACTCATAGATATATGGGGATAAAGGGCTAAGAAAATGTTCTGGATGCAGTTCATAGTCATGATATATAGTTTATGTGCAATAATATCTCTATGTTTGTGTCTGTATGTCCTCTTGATTCATCTGCATTATTGTCTTGGAAAGTTCATGCCACATTAAAACAAGCAAATATTTCAGGACATAGCATTTTTAAATTAAAAGAATAAATAGGGTTAATCAATATTATCTTTAAAATTGTCCTAAAATTTTAGTCACTAGCAATGTTAGTCACATCAGTATTCATGAATAACCCTGCTGTAGTTTCCATTGTCTCTACAATGCTTCAGCTTTATCAACAGCCCATGAATTAATTAATTTCTTTATTAATCCAAATGATTTTCTTCAATTTTGATATGCCCTCAAGCTGTCTCACCAAGATCAACTCCCCCTGTGTTCCATAAAATTGTAATCAATCTCTATTATGGTCATGAAAATGGTATTTGTCACTTTGCTGAGAAAAAAAAAATCAATATGTCTTCTAGGGCAGAACCGGCATTTAATACATCGAATTGATGCCTGTTAGAGAAATTTAGCTTGCCTGCATTTTGAGACAAGCTAATAGAAATCCCCAAAAATGGTTGATGTTTGGCAAATGAATATACATGCATGCCTGACAAATTAATATTGGGACATCAAGAATGCACTGTCATTTCATATACTGAAAAGCAAATGGATTTGGACCAGCAAATCCCAACAGAAATCTTTTCTTTTTTTAAATATTAATCCACCAAAACTGCACAAATGGAATTGGCCCAGGTTTTTAAAAAAACCTGATTCTTCTCTAACTCATATCTAATGCTTTATTTCTGGAATTATTAAAATAAAAAATGAATAGATACAAAAATAGCATAGAAAAATAGTGGTTATATGTCAATATGATCACAATACATAAAACATTATATCATTTATTAAATAATTATTCATCAGAACATTGAGTCTTTATGCATTCAATTTCTTTGGGCTGGTTGTACCCCATATTACCGTTTACATTTTAAATGTTCATTTACTGTAAATGTGGGGATTTAGAAATCTAAATAAAATATGAAATAATATGATTATCGTTTTCCAGGAACGATATTAAAAATACTATGGAAATTAACATAAACATTATTTTCTCATTTGTTTCCATGAGAACAACAGATATTTCTAATATATTGCTAAAATGGTGAAACTAGCATAATTTTTGTAAAATACATTGTAAAATGTTAAACAAAACACTTGTAAAAATGGCATATAAGGTCTCCTTTTCTAAGGAACTACTAATTTATGCTGTATAAATGAGACTTACTTGTTTTTACATTAAATGTCAAACTGTTTACCAGAATTACATATTATAAAGCATTACATTGTCAACATTCATGTAATTCCCAGCTTCAGATGAAATATAGGTAATTAAAACAAGCCATTGTGTTATTAAAGGGTTTCTCCAGATATTTAGAAAATATCATCTCTTTTCATCAATATTGTTAGGCTTATATGCATGGAAAAGGCCACATCTATGATATGCTTCACAAGTCCTGCCAAGAAATCAACATTGGGAAAACTTACTTTCTTTAAAAAATATATTCCCCACCCAGTCCCTATGGCAAATATTCAGGATATAAGAGACCTAATGGAGACATTACATATGAATCGTTCTACTCTAATATACTAATATACTGAACCCTAAGAGAAGCATTCCCACTAACTTTCCTTTAGTTTTCATGAGTATAATTTGTAAATTTCTCATAAGCACATTTCACATAAAAAAACATGAATTCCACAGAGAAAGAAAAATTAGGCTATTCTTTCAGACAAGCTACCTATGAAAGAATTTGTTAACTTTCATTTGAGATAAATGCAAATGTTTCAGCTAAATAAGACATGGTTTTATTAAATTCTTGTTAAATGCCTTTTTATTTTTTTAAATGTTATGAGATTTATCATCTATAATTTTAAATGCCAATGTGGGGCTATAAATATAACAAGAGAACTGCTGAATTGTTTCAAAATATGTGAAAGAAATTTGAACTCATATGTTATTATTTCATTATACTTTTTTTTCTAGTGGCTGCATCTAAGAATCTATATTATTCCAATGTTTGTCAACAATTAAACATTAATTCACCTATGGAATGCAATGATTTGGAATGCGGGGCATTTGCACCAAAAAGTTTATAGCCCTTGAGTTCCTCTGTATATACTAAGGGTACTTGATGTCCGGTAAATTCAGAGTTAGATATTTTGTTTGCTTTTTACTGTATTACTAGTGTAAGATGATAGGTAAAAACAGGACATGGAAACAAACACACACACATTTATAAAAAATATATATACATGAAAAATTCAACTGATATCTATATCAGAAATCTATATAAGAAAAGATATAATTTGCCTGTGAAAAGATCAATTTGTGTTGTAAAATACATGTCATTTTCATAAATATATAGAATTCAATAGACAACCTAAAAATAAATCACAATTGAAAACATAATCTTGATTTAATTCCAAATTTTTTAACTGACCCAGATGATCAGTTGACATCATAGATTTCATCATAGAGTAAAGAACTTGAATTTAAATGGTTACATAAACTAATGAAGAATTCCAATCCTAGAGCTTCCTTTGGATCATATTTTTGTTGTAAAACTTATGAAATATTTTTCTCCCATATTGCAGACAAAACATTTGGCAAAATTCACTTACAGCATCAAACACTAAAGTCAAACTGTTAATGTTTAGGATCTGCAAGTTTGAGATGTCTTACATTTACATCTGGTGTGTGAGTTGACCAGCCCAAGTCAGCATAAATCTAATTTAAATTAATTAATTTTGACCTGATTCTAATTAGGTTTAAATTTCATACCTAAATTAATGTCTCACTAAAATTGTTATTTCCCACCCAGCATTTTGGAGGCTGCTTAGTTTAACTTTTGGAAGAACTTATGGTTTTCGAACTGCAGCACTGTATTTACATGCCTATATCATCACTATTACTTTGCAAAAATTAAGTTTCTTTGATGCTGAATATCACTGTACAATTTTACCATAATTCACTGATCTTACTCCTGAGATCTCCCATGAGATTTCAAAATTCTCATCTACAGATTTGTCAGATTGTTCTATTTTTATGTCACATAACAATAGCACTTAGACTTATATACCATTTCATAGTGCTTTACAGCCCTCTCTAAGCGGTTTACAGAGTCAGCATATTGCCCCCAACAATCTGGGTCCTCATTTTACCAACCTCAGGAGGATGGAAGGCTGAGTCAACCTTGAGCCTCGTGATATTCAAACTGCCAAAATGCTGGCAATCGGCAGTCAACAGAATTAGCCTGAAATACTGCATTCTAACCACTATGCCACTCACCACAATAGAGATAGAGATAGATGATGATATAGATGAGATATAGATATACAGTAGATATATAGATATAGATAGATATTCTGTTCGTACTGCTATTAGAATCATGTGGTCTGTCCTATACCTAATTGCTATGTTAAATAAAAATGCAACATATTAACCAACTTTTTAAGATTAAGAATCACAGCCATTTTGGCAACATATCTCTGGAACATTATACTGGAATGGTTGGAATGTCAGACATCTTGTTGGTAGAGTTCAGAGCATAGCTTCAACAATGGCACATCAGCTTTGTTTTCTCTGCAAAAGGATTGACATTTATAATGCAATCAATATGCCAATCAGTGTGGCAAAGTGACTAGATCATGACAGAAGCCAGCCAATCAGCCAAGCTTAAAATAGCTGTGGTGTAGAAAATTAAGCTGAAATCCAAGGACTGAAAAGTTGGCCACATTAAATGCCATAGTAACATATCCACTAGATTAAACATAGATATAGCTCAAACATATAGAACAGGTGGAAGAGATTTTCCAAGGATTCAAAGGTGAAAGAATAACACTGCATTACCTCCAGCTAGATGCTTTTTAACACAAACTATGCCATTATCTATTTTTTTAAATTAAGAAATAGTTTCAGAAAATAATCAATGAGGCAATGGCCAAATTTTAAGCAATATACTTCTTTTTTGTTTGTAAATAAGAGTAGC
Organism: Thermophis baileyi; assembly: GCA_003457575.1. Lineage (NCBI taxonomy): Eukaryota > Metazoa > Chordata > Lepidosauria > Squamata > Dipsadidae > Thermophis > Thermophis baileyi. Next base: position 2,586,588 of record QLTV01000769.1, on the reverse strand, counting down.
CTATTTTCCCCCCTGAATATTGGGACTATTGATGAATATCAAAGGTTTATTTCTTTGAAGCTATTGAATGTATTTCATATAACTAAACAAGGAAAAATAAAAGACCAAAATAAAATAAGGAAAATAATTATTTTCAAAATTCAGAAGCCAATCAGCAGCTATATTATGGTGAATTTTTAGTTGGCATAGGCAGATGTGGACTGACAAAGAATAAATGACAGGAAAATATCGGAGTGAGCCCAGAGAGTTTGCAGATAAATTAGTTTGATACCTAATGAACTGACTGGTTATCATATTTGCGGCTGAAATATATTATCATCTATTGAATCAAGGTGGCTAGTAATCATGACCTCTTCACTGAAACAAGGAGGTGGAAGATACTTCATGTTTCATTCTGTCTGGTTTCAAATTCTCATCTAAAAGTGTTCCAAGAATGTTTAATTCTGTGTGATTTCACATTGCTACCTCAAATTATTGCAAGAGCACTTTCTTGAATTCACCTTATTTATTCTCCATTACTCATTGGTTAATAAGAAAACATGTCACATCTTTAAGGCACCAAAATCCTGCACCTCTGACCCATCCCTAAGAACATGCAGCTCCTCTACCTCTCTGTCCATGGATTAATATGGAAAATCTGAGGTATAGAAGCCTAAATGCATAGGACTAGATTTTTAAAAATCTAGAACCTTGTTTATGTACATATAATATCATGGTTGAAGTAGAAGTAGAGCTTTATAGCTCATTTAGTCAAACAACATTCTTTCGTGAATTATATAATTACATGTGACTATATATAACACAAAAGAATAATTCTTTTTATAACATTACTAAATGTTACTAAATGATCAGATAAATGATTTGACAACGTCTAGCCTATATCACAAAACCATGTAAAATTTTAGTTGAAAATTATTCAGAATATACCACCATAACAAATGCTAATAAAATATACTTTGCTAATATGATAGTAACACTGATTTCTATGATAATTTTGTTCATCATGGGGAACTTCACTAGATGCTGAACAGCAGTACATCTAATCCACATATCATACATAAAGAGCTGAGAAAAACAAATCAAAGGTGATTCAATCTTATTATAGTATGGTCATCTTACAGTGTTCTCATCTGACCACTGTAATTACCTAAATTGATTCTAATTCATATGCCATGTGCATTCCAAACCAGAAAGTACTTTTAGATCTCTCTATTAGAGTATCACTGAATCAAGATATGACAGAAGCTTCAAGCATCCTTTTTGACAGCAAATTCAGTATTATAATATATGATATTGTTGCTCATATATTCTTTCACATGTGGCATCAAGCCTAGCAATTATGGGGTAAGAAAAGATACCTTCTTATAGTTAATGAAAGGTTTGTATTAGAAATATTGTAAATAGATTGAATCATAAGAAGAGGTGGTATACAAATAAGGATAAATAAAACACGTAAGCTCAAGTTAGGGACAACTTTGTTCAAGGTTCCAAATTATCTACAGCAATTAGATATAAAGGGTACATGTTACAGTTCCAGAGTAACATTTTAAAAGTGAAGGAATATGCTTAAAAATTGGAAGTGGTATTCAATATAAGCAAGTATAAAATTATGTGTTATTCAAAATATTAAGTTAAATGACAAAGAGTCTTGATAATGACCATGGTAACCATGGTAAACAGGTCAGTTAGAATATCATTTCAATGTTTCATTGCTGTGAAAACAGTAATTTCCATACTGGCGATCTTGAATAAAGGAATAGAAAAACCAAACTTAATTTTGTAATACCTTTTCTAATGTGCTCTGACCATTAATAATTGTATGAAACCCTGATCACTATTAGACTTATGCAGAGATGGGTTCCTCCTAGTTTGGACCGGTTCGCCTGAACCGGTAGCAACCCGCTGGTGACGTCACGGAGCCGGTTCAGTCGGTGCCGGTCCGTGGACGCAGCCATCTTTTATTTTGGAATTATTATTTTTTTTTTTAAAAAAAAAATTGGGGAATTTTTTAAATTTTTTTTCCTTCTGTGCATGCGCAGAAGCCAAGTTTCCGGCACTGCGCATGCGTCGCCATCTTGTTTTTGGCTTTTGGGGGGGGGAATTTTTTGGGGATTTTTCAGCACTGCGCATGTGCATGGCCACGAGGTGTGGCCACGCGGCATGGGAGGAAGCAACCGGCAGCGAGGTAAGTTAGAACCCACCCCTGGACTTATGCAAAGAAAGTTACCATAAAAGATATTTGTGCCATGAATGGAACTGGATTTTCTTTACTGAAAGAAAATACATGGTGTGATTTACCTCCATAAAGCATTTTTGTATCACTTTAAAGCATTTCAGACAAGTGCTGCGGGACAAAGCTCCTTTCAGCCTTTTTCTCAAGGTACACTTCCCATTTAACAAAACTGTGTTTTCTTTTAAAATCCATATTTTTTAGCAACATTGGAGCACAGCTAAACTGAGGACAATAAACTTTAGGACTCTACATTGAAATAAATGTTAATTTTATTTTAAAATGAAAACTGAAAACACCTTACTATATCAACATTATGAAAAGGAATTAATGCAGGATAGGAAAAAAGAATAGAGATGGAAAGTATATATTATAAACTGTAGAGGTGGAAACTGTATCAAATAATCTTTCAAGTACCTGAAGTCTTGCTTTTGCTGCAGAAAATTAAAGATGGCTAGCCTTTAGAAACATCCTACAGATCATATCTTGGCAAGTGACAAATTTGATGGAAAAAGATGGGTGCTCTGGAATTCTGTCACTTACCTTCTTTAGGAAGTTACTACAGAATATATATGAGTGTCCTAACTGACTGAAGCCTCTCTTTCATGGAGCCTCAAATTCCAAGTGAAGTGAGCAAACGTATTCCTTTTGAAACAGGCAGGCTGCAGAGTCACGGAGAGCCCTGTTAACAAATGCAAAAGCATCCTTTGCAGAGGTGGGTTCCTACTGGTTTGGACCGGTTCTATAGAATCGGTAGTAACTTGGCGGCCTGGGTCATTGGAACCGACAGCAACCCAGGCCTGCCACGCCCCCGAGCTGGTTCTCTCGGCGGCGCCTGTGGCGCCGCCATCTGGTTTTTTGCTTCTGCGCATGCGCATTTTTTTTGTACTGCGCATGCACGCCCGCACGCAAAGCATGCACACCCACAAAGCGTGCGCACGCGCAACCCGTCCGCGCGTTGCGTCCCTGAGAAAATCAGCAGTAGGAAAATCCGGAACCACCCCTGATTCTTTGCTATCAGTACTACATCTCAAAGACATTCTAAAAATACATTCTGAAAATGAGAAAGGGAAATACTTTTTTCATAATAAAATTAAAGTTTGGAATATTGAAGGACAACTTTTGGCACAAAGTTGGTTCAATTGTTGAGCCAGTTCACAAACACTAAACAGAACATTCAACATTGGTTTCGATGTGATGTGACCCTCATTCAGAAACAGCCGAAGGGCGATCTGTAGCCACATAATTACTTTATACTGGGAATCTCATTAGAAAATTGCTTGTTTCTGCTAAACATATATATAGAAAAGGGTATAAGCAGGTCCACATTCAAAATGATTTACATAATGGATGCAGTTGTTTTCTATAAGGTGAATATTGGAAGCTGTTATTACTTCATCAGAAACTATTATTCTTTTTCTCCTCAAACCTGTATTACAAAATAAACCCTGGTTAAGAGTTGATAAGAAGGAGTAGGCATGCTGATTTAATGCACAATAGAAGCAGATATTCTCTCATTTTACTTTTACCATCAGAGTACAGCAACTGAATTTGGAACGTCATATGATGGGATATTTGGTTTCCAATTAACTTGCCAAGAGTTTATTCCAAATTAATTCAACACCCATGAACTCTACAATTTTGTCCACTGATACTTTCTCCACGCACTGCATGTTTCAACAAAAAACATTGAATGGAAAGAGGAAAAGCATTGATTGATTGGTTGGTTGGTTGATTTCTACACTAGTCTATCCCTTTAGTAATAAAATAAGCTTTCAACAATACAAATATAAAAGTTTATTTGAAATAATATAATTAAAATCTGGAAAAAGCAAGCATTAAAATAGAATAAATTAACAATTAAAAATCTGACAGAAATGAAATGTTTTCACCAACCTCTTTGTGGTGGGGACAAGCGTAATCCTTAGAGAATGTATGCTACTGATGGAGGGCATCAGTACGAGCCATTTCCCATGTACTGGATAGACAAACCTCCAGATCCTCCTTATCTTCAAAAGAGTTTCTCCAGTTGATCTGAGGAGACAGGCAGGTTTATTGTGGGAAAGGTACACTAGCAGTTAGGCTCTATCTCAGTGATGGCGAACCTTTTTTGGCTCGGGTGCCAAAAGGGTTACCGCGCGGGCGATAGTGTGCGTGTGGGTGCCCACACCCATAATGCAATGCCCTCCCTCCCCAGGGTTCAGGAAAGCCTCCTGAAGCCTGGGGACGGCGAAAAATGGCCCAACGGGCCAATCGGAAGTGCGGAAACAAAACGGAAGTGGGGCTGCCCTACTACTTACCTTCAGATAGTTGCAACCAGGCCTTGCACACCTCGGCCCATTTCTCCTGCAGCAAGGCTTTCCTGAAGGCCTCTGTAGCCGATAACAGAGCTCCAGATCGATCCGGAGCTCTGTTATCAGCTGCAGAGGCCTTTCCTAAAGGCCTTTCCTGAAGGCCTCTCTAGCCAATAACAGAGCTCCGGATCAATCTGGAGCTTTGTTGTCGGCTGCAGAGGCCTTCAGAAAAGCCTTGCGGGCTGCAGAAGAAATGGGCCGAGTTGTGGGAGGCCTGGCTACAACTGTCCAAAGCCGAAAAAGTTCCTGAAGACCTCTGACAGCGAAAAGGAGGCTGGGAGTGACACACACAAGTGAACTTCCAATTAGCCCGTTGGGCCGTTCTTGCCGTCCCCAGGCTTCAGGAGGCTTTCCTGAAGCCTGGAGAGAGCGAAAACGGCCAAAAAGAAGGCCGAAAATCAGCTGGCCAGCATATGCATGCGCGCTGGAGCTAACATAGGGCAACGCCTCGCGTGCCCTCAGATATGGCTCTGCGTGCCACCTGTGGCACGCGTGCCATTGGTTTGCCATCACTGCTCTATCTTGACTAGGATTTTAGAGATCAGTATCAAACCTTCCTACTTTTTTGATTGAATCATGATTCCTGAAGTTTCCAGGTGTTAGTTAGCTATCCACAAATTTCTATATATATTTGCAGCTGACAGCAACCTATCCACAATTTTTATACAAGTGCAATTTTTGGATTCTTTTTGAACACATCCTTAATATGAATCCTGAAATATCCCAAAACAAAGAGTCCAGGGAAATCCAATGCTATACCAGAGACCACCTCAGGTAGCTCAGGAAAAGACACTGTTATACAGTGAGCAGATCAGCAATGGGTTGCTCCCGGTTCGGCCTGGTTCTGCGAAACGGTAGCGGTGGTGGCGGGAGGCTCCGCCCACCCGCCCAGGATGCTTCTGCGCATGCACATAAGCGTCACGCTCATGAACCGGTAGCAATGGGATTTAGAACCCAGTACTGGAGCAGATGGTGTATCCTCTTCACTATCCCAGCCACCAAAATGTAGCACCCACAAGCATTTACAATTTTTCAAAAGATCAGATGGAACTTCAAACTAGAGAGATGGAATCCATATCACCTTCCCACCCTCCAACTTTAGCCTAGCTGCAACATGGAGTATTCTAAAAGAGTTGGGAAAGACTAGCCATCTCTTCTCCTCAGTCAGGTCTTTGTAATGCATGCCAGTTCAGCAGAAGAGGCATGTTGCAGGCCGTGTCAGTCCGATTATTCTGGCTGCTGGAGTCCAGGAGGGCCTTCTCTGCCATTGCACTTGCCCACTGGAATATCTTGCTTCCTGGAGTGAGGTCGGCTCCAACCCTCCTGACCTTCTGTAAGGACCTAAAGACCTGGCTCTACCAGTCTAGTTAGCTTGGGGTTCCAATGAGGGTGCATCGCAGTGGAAGTGGTTGATCAATTAACAACAGATCACACGTCCCCTCCATCCTGCTCCTGGCCTTCCCATCTTTTAATTGCGCTGCAGTGTTTGACTTTTTGTACTAACTTATTTATGTTTTAATGTCGTTTTTATCTTTTACGATTGTAAGCTACTCAGAGTTACCTTGAGGTAAATTTTATAAATAAATAAAATGAATAATGAATAATCATCCAGATTATAATCCAGATTATAACATATAACATCATGTAGATATTATATGTTTTCCTAAATAACTGATGTAGCATTAAAAAGCAGCCCTTTAAACTGAAGTTTAAATGACTGTGATCTAGATATTCTTGATTTTTTTGCAATCTGAAATTATAGAAAATCAAGCAAAAAAGCAATCCCTCATTCATTGATTTCAATGTTCCTTGGGAAGATGGGACTTCCCAACTAGGGCAATCTCCTTTTGGTCACCCCACCAATCAGCCAATCTGAATGAAAATAGTTTTAATCTTCCTGCAGGGTTGTTTCCTGGTTTACTGTAGTCTATCTAGTGAGGCTGCACTTGGGAAGTAGAAGCCTGATCCTATAAACACAGAAGCTGGCACAATTCTGCCTTTTTTATCTGCTTTCTTGTACTTCTTAAACTATAGCAGTATTTTTCAACTGGTATCTCTAAAAGTAGTGGGCTGGGCACTTAACTGGGGAAAACGGAGACTGCTAAAGGTCTTTGGAAGACATTAGCTTTTTTATTGTTAGCCATTACATAGTATATTTCTGGTTTAAACAGACATTATTTGCCCACTAAGTCATTATGGCTTATTCATGGTTTTAAAAAAATCTGAATTTCTGCAACTTGTGTGCACTACAAATCTTTTTTCATATTAGTTCAAATGGCACTTTTTATCTTCTTGCAAAAACTAGAAATCAGAGCTAGACAACATGCACTTATTAAAATACTGTATTTGCTTTAAATTAAACAGCATGCTCTTCTCCGAAGAGCAATTTTTCCTTGAATATAAATTGTTAAAGAACACATCTTTTGGGATTTCTAATAATTTATTCAAGAGAAAAATATACAAATATATCCAATTATCCTTAAAATCCAGAGCTTTAAAAGAAGTATCTTATTTTTGTAACTGAATCAAATTAAATATTTCATATTGTAATAAAATTTAATAAGATTGAAAGTGGATATGGGTATGTGTGTGTGTGTGTGTTTACATGTGTGTATATTAATCTAGATCAGGGGTGTCCAACCTTGGCAACTTTAAGACTTGTGGTGTTCATTTCCCAGAATTCCCCAGCTAGCATGGGAAATTCTTGTATTTTAAATGATTTTGTAGTTGTGTTTGTTGGTCTGAGATCATAAATAATAATATGCAGGTGTGGTAATAAAACAAATAGGAGAAACTGTAATACAGGATGATAAGAAGCAGCCCAGAACAATTGTAAAAACTAATAATTATTCTAAAGAATTTGGATGATAGTGAGGAATTCCAACACTACAAGCTGTAAGATACTAGTTAGCTGTAAGTTGAGTTATTGGGTCATCTTAACCCTGTTTCCACATCTGCCTTGTTATTTCTTATAGACTCAGATTTTTTAAGGTGTATTTTAGTTGTGTTATGCTTTACGACTGCATTGCTTGATGACGGAAATTCCATTCCCAATTGTCATAACTTCAGGATTACCTATATACAAGTCCATGATCCTTGGAAGGATATTAATTTCTGCAAATGATTTCCACACAGGGGTGAAATGCTACCGGTTCGGGCCAGTTCGCCCGAACCAGTAGTAACAAATGCTTCCAAAAAGTAAAAAAAAAAGATTCCAACGATCGGCACAGCTGATTATCACAGCTGATGAACCTTTTTTAAAACTTTTTAAAGCATTTTTTACTACCTATTCACCCGAACTGGTAGTAAAAAATGCTTTAAAAAGTAAAAAAAAAAGGTTCTGATGATCAGCTGTGACAATCAGCTGAGCGGGGAACCTTTTTTTTAACTTTTTACTTTTTTAAAGCATTTTTTTAATACCTATTCGACCAGAATGGTGACTGTGAGGTTCCTGCTTGTTGCAGGGGCCATTTTGTATGAAATCCAGCTGCTTCTGCATTGTGTGTGAGTCAGTTGTGTAGGAGTCAGTTGTGTAGCTTTTGTGTTATTTTTGTGTAAAGTGTGATAGTTGTTTTTTTAGCTCTGTGACTCTGTGAGGTTCCTGCTTGTTGCAGGGGCCATTTTGTGTGAAGTCCAGCTGCTTCTGCATTGTGTGTGAGTCAGTTGTGTAGCTTTTGTGTTATTTTGTGTAAAGTGTGATAGTTGGTTTTTGAGCTCTCTGTGACTCTGTGAGGTTCCTGCTTGTTGTAGGGAACATTTTGTGTGAAGTCTAGCTGCTTTTGCATTGTGTGTGTCAGTTGTGTAGCTTTTGTGTTATTTTTGTGTAAAGTGTGAGTTGGTTTTTGACGCCACGCCCACCTGGTCACATGACCACCAAGCCACGCCCAAGCCATGCCCACAGAACCGGTAGGGAAATTTTTAGATTTCACCACTGTTTCCAACTAAGGGGAAACTTGCAGTCTGTTTCTCAATAGTAATGACCCTACTTGGCCACATGTTGCCTTTCCTATTTTTCATTATTATTATTAGCATTAAGGTCACAGGGAAAGGAGACAGGACAGCTAAAACAGAGTGTTGTAAACAAATGTGAAAACCCTAAGAATTCTCATTTTGCCAAACACAATTAAACTCATACTGAAAAGTTTAGTATTCCCTGGATGGATTTAACATATGGTTGATGACTTTTAATCAAGTACACATTTGTTCTCTTCCAAGCTTATTTTAAGCTACTGTATTTGAATTATCTTCACCTATATCACTGTCAGGTTAGACTCTAAATGTTTATCCAAAGAAAAGCTGAGCAAATCTTCTGAAAATCTTCAACTAAGGTTTTAACTATTAAAACTAATAGTTGAATTCTATAACATTTACTTCTAAGGTCTTCTAATCCTATTCCAAAGACCATAAAATTAAATAGGTATTTGCATTTAAAACTATAACCCTTATTGATTTTGGGTGTTGTTTTAGCACAATGTAGAAGTAGATGCACTGTTTTAAAATTCTTTTATAACAATATTTTTAATTAATATTTTTAAAAGAATTGAAATCTAAATTTGAAGATTATGATGTCTACATGGCAAAGTAAACCTTAAGAGTACAAAATACTGGGTAAAAACAAAAGCACTTACTTACCACTGCTCTTAATCTGCACTATAGATTAAATCAGGGACAGACAACAACAACCTATCTTGGGTTGCCTCCAAACCCACTTTTTGTACCTTCAAGGACTTGGATTGACAACCAAAATACTGAATATCAACATTATAATTCCCTGCTTCTTTTTAAAAGAAATGTGTGCATCAAGGCTGTCTAAATGTTTACCACAGCTTTCTTTTAAAAAGATTTCTGAAAACTTCATCTGACCTAAAATGAACTGAACTCTCCTCAAACCATTCCTGAATAACAAAAACAAAATCTGGAAAATAAAAACAATGAAAGTAAAAAAATGTACAGCACTGAATTCAAAAGCGGGTACCCAATGCAATATAATTGCAAGTCTTCCTGACCAAAAGATATTTCTAAGAAATCTTGTCTGATTTGATTTACACGGCAAAAAAAAAAAAAAAAAATAGCGGAGGGGGGTCAGTCAAATAAAAATAACTATCTACTGAATAAACAGCTTCATCTGGAAGAAAGGGAAGAATCCATATAATGTACAAGATCTAGATTCTGCTTTGGACTTCTCCTGGGTTATGTAAATATACCTTATTTCAGGTTGTTGTTTGTTAACTAGACTACTGGGAAGTGTAACTGCTCGTGCAACCAGGACTGTGAAACAGCAGTAATATGTTTAGGTATCATGTTCATAGTTTCTGAATAGTCGAACATAGTACCTCCTGGAACAAACTGACATTTTGTGACAGTTAACAACAACCCAAAAGATAAACAACATAAATAGTTCAGTAAAAATATAGCAAATATTAGCTGCTGTTTGTCTATACAGAGAGCTTCTGTCGATACCAAAAAGAGTACAAATACAGTTAACAGCAAACTCCATTGAAATCAATGGGATTGGGATTTTCTCGCCTCTGAGAGAGGAAGCATAGAAAATGAGTAAGTAAATAAGTAAGTAAATAAATGATCAGTAACAGATTAGCACAAAACTCTTCTATCCCTTTACTTGAAAATCATGAATCATTGGTCCTTTCTGTGGCATAGTAGCAATCAGGTCTGATACATTTGGCTTTAATGCAAAAATGCTTTATTATATAAATATATAGAAAATATATTTATTACTTACTAAAAGAATATGATCTTTTTTTATTTGTATCATTTTTAACCTTATTACGCTTATATTTCTAAGACTTTGTTCTCTATTCTATTCAAATCTTAATTTCATTTGTTACATTTCAACTTTGAATTTTAAATATATTTTTCTTGGTGTCATTATCAACATCTTTCTCCATCTGAATTTGGAGCTTCTCATCACCTCTTCTGTTTTCATTCATCTATAATCCATCTTTTCATATATATTTTATTCCAGTTTTCTTTCCTACAAGCTCTGGCTCATATGATCCCTGGTAAAGTTGGCAATCGTCATTCAACATCTAGCAGAACAGAAAATTTTGGAATTGGCAAATCAATATGCTTTAATTCTACATATCTGAAATTTAGTCAATTCTAATAACTAAAAATCAACCAGTGATTTAAGGACAAATGCATTTAGAAGTTGTGTTTATTGCAAGAATTGAAAACAATCAAGAGGAAATCCATCAATTACCAAAAGTGAAATACAAGCTATATTAATGAAAGAATAGTTCAGTTCTTGAACCTTTTTTCCTACCTGAGATACCTAAGAAGCTGAGACGTCTTACTTTTGGATGGGAAGGGCAGGAGATGCCTGTCCCTTGTTACTGTAGTGAACCATTCTGGTCTGAGGCGGCTTGTTTCTGATCATACTAAATCTAGTTTTCACACCACATTCTGTCACTACGTTCATTTTAATTTGTCAGCAGGACTCTTATTCTGAAATGACACTGTACATTGATATGAAATCCTCATGTGATACCTGTACTGCACATGTGTTAATTTTTCCTTTGTTCTCTTTGTTCTTCACCATGTAGACACAGACTTAGGTGTTCTTATTTTTGTTATGAAATATATTACTTTTATTCTTTCCTGGACTCCGGTCTTATTCATGAGGATTGAGGGCAGGGAAACAAGATTCATTTCACCTCTAATTATTTTTATCTCCGCGACACATTCATTCACTACATCTAATCCATGTAGATTCAGTCTACAAATTCATGAAATTATTCATACAATATTTACTTGTATTTTACCATATTTTAGAAACATGGAATCTAAAAGAAAATTGTTAAAACATGTACAATGGCGCTAAACCAGTCACTGTCAGAGTAGACAAAAATTTAACTCTGCAAGCAAGAACCCTCCAGTCTTCGGGAAGAGTGTGTGTGTGAAGTGAGATGTATAAAGGAATTCAAAGAGGGAAGGAATCTTCTACTGAAATGTTCACAATAATTACAATATTCATTTTTATAAGTTAATTATCTCACTCCAAACATTCTTGGTAGTGTATAAATTAAGCCAAGATACAAAATAACTATACAAAACCCCCACCCTTTTTATTTTAATGTATTTGTTTCAGTTTTTAAGGCCCTACAGCAGTGATGGCAAACCTATGGCACGCGTGCCACATCAGAGGGCACGCGAGGCGTTCCCCTATGTCAGCTCCATTTTCAGCCTTGGGGAAGGCCGTTTTGCACTCCGGAGGCTTCAGGGAAGCTTCCTGAAGCCCCGGAGTGCGAAAAACGGCCCAACGGGCAAACCGGAAGTTCGGAAAAGCGCACTTCCGGGGCCATCAGTGAGGCCTTTGCGCATTCGCGGGGGGGGCGGGGGGTTGTGCGCATGAGCAGGGGGCAGCGCGGGTGTGTGTGCGCATGCGTGGGGGGAGGGAATGGGTGTGGGCACATACACACGCGCTAGCGCACGCACACACCCCCTTTTGGCACGCGAACCAAAAAAGGTTCGCCATCACTGCCCTACAGTTTCCAAGCAATTCTGAGCAACTTATAAAAAGATTAAAAATATTACTGTAAAAAAAATATTCCCAATAAATATGATAAATAATATTTAGGAGTGATATAGCTTTTATTTTTTCACTACCGTGTTTCCCCGAAAATAAAACCCTGTCTTATATTTTTTTGAACCCTGAAATAAGCGCTTGGCCTTATTGCCATGCACTCAAAAGCCCAATTGGGCTTATTATCAGGGGATGTCTTATTTTGGGGGAAACAGGGTATATACTGAAACAGAAGCTCCTATCTATTTACTAACTGCATACCAACAAGCAGCTTACATTTATGCTGCTCTTTTATCATACCAGCAGTGCAACCTATAGGAGAATGCAAGTTGGTATTTCTGTTCTGTCCCAGCACGGCAAACCCCCAGAAAGCGACACACACTCACACTGTTCGTTAAACAAAGAGGCTTTAATACTAATAATGGCTTAGTATTAAAGACTAATTCTTTGCCAAAAGTGTTTGTTTTCAAGCACAGAACACTTTGGCCGGGATTCCAAATGTGAAAGAGACAAGCAGGTCAATTAGTCTGTCAAATAATCAGTACTTGCTGAAGTTGGCCAAGAGCCCGGACTGGAGTCAATCCAACTGATAGGGACGAGGTTCAGAAGGCAGCCAAGATGAATACAAACAAAATTGTCTTCAGCAAAAGTGTGTGGTGTGATCCACCCTTATATAGTCTTAGGGCGTGGCCCCTCTGACGGCAAGCTTACTTTCGAGTAGACCTCCTTCTACACAGCCACTCTTGCCGGCTAGCTGCCCTGCGTGCTCTGGCATCAATCAGAGGCCCCTCCTCTTCACTGGAGTCACTGAACTCCTGCTGAGGAGGTGCAGAAGGCCCTGATTGCGCATCGTCCTCTGGCCCTGCTTCCTCTTCGCTCTCGGACTCCGGTGCCGGCGCTACAGACCGCTCTTGCCACCCTATGGACTGTTCCTGGTCGTCCGGATCCATGAGCAGCTGCACGGGACGGGGGCAAGCCACAACAATTTCCCCTGCAATTTGTCAGGGTGCAAAAGCGCCCATCAAAATTCAGTTTTTACCAAATGCTTATCAGCCATTTGATCTCTGATTGACAGAATCAGAAACATGGAATTAGATAAACCAACAGTCAATCTAAACAATTAGGTAGATATTCATGAACAGAACCTAGATGCAGATAAGGACAAGCTATTGTTGCTTATTTACATCACTGTATTTGGGAACAAGATGTTCAGAGTTCCGCTTGCATCTTATTTTCTATTGATTATAGATCTGACACTGCTCAACTGCAAGCAACAAGGACACTACAGTATGTGTAATGTGAGGCTACACTACTTCTTATCAGTTAGCAACCTGGGATCTTGTCAGCAGGGCATTCTGCACTGCAGCCACCTGCTCTATCAATTGTTTGGCTGAAGTTCATTTTAATCAGCATAAACAGGATGTGATCATTTCTAGCATCCCTGTGGCACAATTGAAAGTCATCTATTTTGTGGGAAGCTGATTGTGCTGGCTTTCTCTTCTACAGAGTAATCAAACTATACTTAAGGATGCTATGAAGAGTCATTAAATGGGAAAGGGGTTAAAATAGAATACTATGCTATAATATAAATGCCAGAAATGCATTTACTTTATATTTGTTTCACAATAATACACAAATTGGTATTTTGTAATTATGATTACCATTCTTTGAAATTCACAGTTCAGTTTGCAAGCAATAACAAAATATATATTAGGTAAATACATCCAAACTGTATATATAGGAAAATATTACAGGAAATACATTTTGTTATGGAAATTATTTACAAAATTAGATGAAATTGAAAATTAAAATGCACACGAGTACATACATACATTAGCTGGGGGGTTTAAAAAAACACAGCAAACCTTAATACAGCAAAACTGACATATTTATAAAACATAAGAACTAAGAAAATGAAATATCACTTACTAATGTTTATTTATTTCATTTCAAATATTTACAATTTTTTACATTAAAAAGGCCAAAGGTTAGATCCTGGCTAGCAAAATCTCTCCAGAGAAAGAGCATATGTGATATTGCCTACCAGAGGTGGGTTCCTCCCAGTTTGGACCGGTTCGCCCGAACCGGTAGCGACCCGCTGGTGACATCACAATGACATCACGGATCCGGTTCGGTCGGTGCCGGTCCGTGGACGCCGCCATCTTTTTTTGAATTTTTTTGGGAATTTTTTTTCTTCTGCGCATGCACAGAAGCCGAGTTTCCAGCACTGCGCATGCATCACCATCTTGTTTTCGGCTTCTTCTCTTTTTTTGAAATTGTTTTTGAATTTTTTTGCACTGTGCATGGCCACGTGGCACGGGAGGAAGCGAACCGGCAGCGAGGTAAGTTAGAACCCACCCCTTTTGCCCACATGCACTTCAGATAGCTGCAGAAACAAGGTTTTGGTGGTCAGCTGGTTAGTTGAGCAGTTGGGAGAATGGATTCCATCTAATCTCACAGTTGTAATGTATCCCATATGGACATAAAGTTCTGATAGAGGAGAATATTTGGAGCTCAGGGATGAAAGGCAGGATCTTTGATGCTTCTGAGCTTGGCTGTTTTCTTGCACAATTTCATTAGGTAAACTAGGTAACATCATCAGTGCTAATAGGGAATAGGGATTGCTGTCATTTCATATTCTAATGGCTTGCGCTATCAGTATTGGTGGGAGTGGTCTTGCTGGTTCTTTGGTTGGGCTGTTTTCTATTAGCTTGTTTGGCAGTTCCTTGATTGATATATTGTTTGCTGCTTGATTCTTGGTCTAATGTTAATCTTGATGTTAATCTCTGGGTGTTGATTGCTGGTGAGGAGGAGTTCTGGTCTCTTTGTTCCCTTTTTGGCTTGTTGTTCAGCTAAGTAGAACTCATTGGATAATGAACTAAAAAGTTAATTTCAAAAATGTCTGCCATCATAGAGAGATTGTGTATAAATGATGTTATGTTAGAGGAACAGGTTGTTCTGACAAGACTGAAATTGATTTCAATGTGGAATTTAAAATAATAGGCTACAAAATGATCTGGAAAAAGACAATATATTGGACATACAAATGAACCTGGCTGATGTCTTAATAATTAAAAGGGACATACAAATAACAAACCAGAAAAGTAACTTGAATAACTTTTATATATTGGATTTACAAAAGAGGCCTGGTAAAGTTTTAAAAGATTTGATGAGATAGAAAAAAGAAGTAAGGAAAACAAATCAAGTTCTCAGATATTGTTTGAAGAAATTAAAAGACCAAGATTGCTAAAAGGAATATAGAATTAGTTTATTTGTTCTAAGTTAAAATAGATAGTTGTTATTTCTGGTAATACTTAATGGACTTTACTAAATGACAAGATTTTAGAGATTTGTTTATAAATAGAAGATATGGGATGGAGAGAGATCATATGTTATAGTTTAAGAGAATGTACTAAGTTGAAGGGGGAACTTATATATACATATTCATACACACAGACATGTGTGTTGTATATGTGTGTGTTTGTGTTTGTGTGTGCATACAGGTAGTCTCAATTTATGAAAATTGAGCCCAAAAGTTCTATTGCTAAGCAAGACACTTATTTAATAAGTTTTGCCCCATTTTGCGGCCTTTCTTGCCACAGTTTTTAAGTTAATCACTGCAGTTGTTAACTTAGTAACACAGTTGTTAGGTGAATCTGGCTTCCGCATTGACTTTGCTTTTCAAAAGGTCGACATGATTCCCGCCCCGGGACACTGCAACCGTCATAAATATATGCCAGTTGTCAAGCATCTGCAGTTTGATCACATGACCATAGAGATGTTGCAATGGTTGTAAGTGTGAAAAGTCACATTTTTCAGTTCTGTTGTAACTTCGAATTGCTCATTAAACAAATTGTTATAAATTGAGGACTACCTGTATATTTGCTATTTTCCTCTTTTTCTTTCTTTTCTAATTCTTTTCCATTATTTTTTTCTACACTATTCTTTTAATTCTTTCATTTTTATATTCGTATTATTTTTTTTATATGTGTAATCGCTTAATATTTTTTTTAAAAAAAAGAGTGAGGTGGTATAAGTCATTAAAATATTACTTACAGGTTTTTATTATTTTGTTTTTGTTTTAAATTTATTTTTTAAACAATACAAAAGTATTGGAAGCAGAAATAGATGAAATGCCTGTATATTTCAAGTCGTTATTTCAAAATTAAATCAAAATTAAATCCATCATCATCAGTATCAACAGTAGAGTTTCTAGGTTCTATAATATCTCAAGACTTAAAAATGGACACCTAACATCAAAAAAGCACAACAAAGAATGTTCTTCCTGTGCCAATTCAGAAAGCTCAGACTGCCCAAAGAACTGCTGATACAGTTCTACCAGGGGTGGGTTCTGGCTTACCTCGCTGCCGGTTTGCTTCCTCACGTGCCACGTGGGCGTGCACGCCTTGTGCGCAGGCGCAGGCGCAGTGTTAAAAACCCAGCTTCTGTGCATGCGCAGAAGCAAAAAACAAGATGGCGGCGCCTATGGCGCTGCCGAGAGCCAGTTCGGGGGCGTGTCCAGCCGGCCATCGCTGCCGGTTCAGAGAGCGGGGGGAAATTCCCACTACCAGTTCTAAAGAACCGGTCCAAACCGGCAGGAACCCACCTCTGAGTTCTACAAAGTAATTATTGAGTCTGTTATTTGCACCTCTATAACTGTCTGGTGTGGCACTGCAACCAAACAAGACAGACCCAGACTTCAACGGATAGTTAGAACTGCAGAAAAAACAATTGCTACCAGCCTGACTTCCATTGAGGACCTGTATACTGCACAAGCCAGAAAAAGGGCTGTGGAAATATCTACAGACCCTTCGCATCCTGGACACAAACTAATTCCACTTCTTTTCTCGAGACGATGCTATAGGGCATTGCATGCCAAAACAACTAGACACAAGGACAGTTTTTTCCCCCATGCCATCACTCTGCTAAACAACTAATTCCCACAACACTGTCAAACTACCTAGTAGGGTTGTATTACTATTATTCTTTTCATCTTTCCTATTATCTATTACCTTATCTTCTTATGACTGTAACTTTGTTGCTTATATCTTACAATTTATATTAATTGTTTTATTTAGTATGCTAGTATGATTTATATTGATTGCTTGTTTAGTATCCTATGACTATCACTAAGTGTTATATTTTTATGATGATTATGATCATGATTTATCACTTGTTGCTTGTATGTACACTGAGAGCTTATGCACTGGAGACAAATTCCTTATATGTCCAATCACACTTGACCAATAAAGAATTATATCAACTGAAAAGTAAATACTTTTATATGTAATTCCATTTCTAATACTTAACTATAATAAAATATTTTGGTCACAATGTTAAAAACAAATTAGATTAGCAGAATACTAAAAGTATTCAGTGGTATACTTTTACAGTTAATTAACCCTCCAAAGGTTAAACTAATGTTATATTACAATTTACTACAGTTTAGAATTCTAAGAAAATGTTCCAAGATTAAGATGTTATTCTTCCTATTCTAAATAATATTACTTCAGTATCTTAACATCTATACATTGAGATGCTTTGGTCTCAAACTGGATATTACCAGTCCCTTTAACAGGGAGCCTAGTAAATAGGAAGTCAGAAAGAAAATAACTAAAGGATTAGTACAATTTCTTCACATTTCTTTTGGTAAAAGAGATATTTCTTAGGAATCTTTTGATTAATGAAAGTAGCATAAAATTCAAAAAGAACTACCTTATGATATCTTCTCTTAGGATTTAACTGAAACATGGAAAGCCAGAGAGATTGCAGCCCACTGGAAAAATGTATAACGAAAGGAAGCACACCGTGTTTCTCCGAAAAGAAGACCCAAACGGAAAATAAGCCGTAGCATGATTTTTCAGGATGCTCGTAATATAAGCCCTACCCCTAAAATAATACCCCAGTTAAGATTGTCAGCCAGACAGATCCGTTTAGCACTGTATTTCCCTGAAAATAAGACCTAACCAGAAAATAAGCCTTAATGCGTCTCTCGGAGCAAAAATTAATATAAGACCCGGTCTTATTTTCGGGAAAACATGGTATTTATACATAGCAATTTGTCATCTGCAAGAACACCAACCTGCACCCATGAATATGTTGTCTAAATGTTCTTCTCTTTCAAAAGCAAAGCTAGTGAATGTGATGTAAAATGCAGGGGAGATTCTCCGCCTACCATTAGTTTTTAAGATGGAAATAAATCCATGAGAGAAAATGTAGAACTCCAATAACTAGGAGCTGTAGTTGGAGAAAGAAACATGACTAACCTGTGCTATGCTGATGATACTATTTTGATAGCTGAAAATGTAAATAATCTGGAAGCTCCAATAATGCAAAATTAATTAACATAGTTAAAATATATCCCTAGGATTAAATGTAAATAAGACCACACTAATGACAACAGGTACAATGATGAGCCCTAGAACTGATAATGAAGTGGTGGAAAGTTTCTGCCTTTTAGGATTACCTATCAATCCGAACAAGCAAGGAAAAATATGCCTCAGACTAGCACTTGATAGAGTAACAATGAAAGTTAAGAACTTTCAGAATCATGCAGACTACAATTTTCTTTGTGACCACTCTAAAGTTAGTTTTTGAAGAAGCGAGAACTTGAACATTTGAACCCGAACTTTTGAACTCTGGTGTTGGGGAAGACTCCTTAGAACACTATGGGTAGCCTGGAAAACAAAGACACGGATCAAAGAAGAAATAATTCTAGAGTTCTCACTTGAGGCACAAATTATTGTTTTTTACACACTGCACAGAACAAGGTTTTTTGAGGACTCTATAATGCTGGAAAAAGAAAGAAGGAAAAGAAAAGAAAAGAAAAGAAAAGAAAAGAAAAGAAAAGAAAAGAAAAGAAAAGAAAAGAAAGAAAGAAAGAAAGAGGAGGGAGGGAGGGAGGGAGGGAGGAAAAGAAAAGAAAAGAAAAGAAAAGAAAAGAAAAGAAAAGAAAAGAAAAGAAAAGGATGGGGACAACCAGTAGTAGTGTGGATAGACTTAATTATAGCAGCATTGGTGTACTATTGGAAGACCTGAAGGATCAGGTTGAACGTACATCTGAAGAAAATTTAACTAAGAGTAGATACATCTAAGTATCTAAGGGTAAACCCAAATTTGATGACACACAGCTATCATCAATCAAACACTCCAGTAAAATATCATTTCAAATAAAGCTAAAATTCAGAAAGGACAAAGGTAAGTTAGCTCTAAAATGAAATCTAAAATGAAAACTATTCACAGATGCTGAAATATTTTTCTTTTACATTTTATTTTCCTTTCATTAAACTGTTACCCTTACCAATTAAGTATCTTCACATCAATTATAGTAATCTCTGTTCTTAACTTTCTCTTATCAGAGATTTGTATATATGACATTTCTTGCAGTAATGGCTGCCTCTCCAAACACATGGTGTACATGATGGAATACACAAGGGATTTTATCCAAATAGTTATAGCAAGCAATCTCTTACCAAGATACAATCATCTGTCAGAAGAGCTATTTAATGTTGAATCCATTGCCAGGTTTTATATATATTGAACATAAAATAGTTTGTGTTAAATAATTTGTGACATTCCATGCTGCAAAAGTCATTAACAGAGAGAAACTCAGTTTTCAACATACATAATCAAGATGATGAAACTTTACAGCCCAATTCTATAATATCATATTATTTGTCGTAATAGCAATAGCAATAGCAATAGCAATAGCACTTAGACTTATATACCGCTTTACAGTGCTTTACAGCCCTCTCTAAGCGGTTCACAGAGTCAGCATATTGCCCCCAACAATCTGGGTCCTCATTTTACCCACCTCAGAAGGATGGAAGGCTGAGTCAACCTTGAGCCGGTGAGATTTGAACCGCTGAACTGCTGAACAGTCAGCTGAAGTAGCCTGCAGTACTGCACTCTAACCACTGCGCCACCTCGGCTCAAAAGCTCACTCTAAAGTATGTGAAGGACCAGAGTTCTGATAGAATGATATACTGTACTTCAGTGTAATAGCAGTGATATGGCATTAAATATGGGGCACAAATCAGATTTGGCTTTCCCAATTAGCCCTATTAATTAATATGATTATTGAAAACTATCAGCATTTAGGAGTAAAAGTTGCAACAACATTGGAAGACAATGGAAGACATTAAAACCTTTCCATACAGAAGTCACTACTTACATATTTGAGTAAAATTTAATTGTTTGAAACAATTATTAATTGTCCTGTCAGAGTGATTTGCATGCATTATAATTTGTTCATTAAAACGATTCATAAATTAGCTACCACATCAAAGATATAATGGTGGAGTTATAGTCTACAACAGTGATGGCGAACCTTTTTTCCCTTGGGTGCCAAAAGCGTGCGTGTGCGCGCTATCCCGTGCTATCGCGTGCCCACACCCATAATTCTATGCCCCCCATACGCCCTGCCCCCCTGCGCATGTGCGTGTGACCCCCACCTGTGCTGCCCAACCCCCTGCGCATGTGCACACGACCCCCCACTCCATTTCCCGACTTCTGGTGGGCCCGGTAGGCCCATTTTTTTGCCCTCCCCAGGCTCCAGAGGCTTTCTTGGAGCCTGGGGAGGGCGAAAACGGCCTCCCCCACCCCCCGGAGGTCCTCCGGAGGCCAAAAACGCCCTCCCAGAGCCTCTGCATGAGCTGAAAATCAGCTGAGCTGAGCTGAGCTAGGGCAACGGCTCGCGTGCCGGCAGATATGACTCCGCGTGCCACCTGTGGCACGCGTGCCATAGGTTCGCCATCACGGGTCTACAACATAAACAAAGCGAAGTGGTAAAATTAAATGAATTTTTTAATAATTTAAAAATCACAATAACAACTCTGACAAAAATAAAATCCATTTAAGGAACAAAGTCATCATCTGGCTACAAACGTGTTTTAAATGTGCACAGAAAAAGTCAAGTGTTTCCTCATTGGTATCAAAGGCAGCCAATGTCAGTTCCAATCTAGCCTCTGAAAAAGGATAATTCCAAGCCAGGGTGCCACAATGGAGAAAGATCTTTAGTTGCGAGACGCCGATGAGTGCAGCCCTAAAGATCTGAACAGATATATGCTGTGAATGAATATACTATTTCAGGTTGTATTTCTGTATTTCAGGCTGCATCATATTTCAGAGAACAATATGCAACAAAGCTTTGCTTTGTTCCAAGAATCCATATTAAACTTGAACCTTTGTTTTGTTTAAGAATAATTTCTAGAGATCAAAAGAACTGTTTTTCCATCCTTCTGCTCCCACCTTCAAACCTCCCTTTTCTTTTCAATTTTTACAGGATGTTGAAACAGCACTAACTAGAAAGATGATAGCTGACTGCAAACTCTCAACAGAAAAAGGAGGAAGTCAGTAGAAACATATGCTCATAGAAATTGAAGAATTCAACAAGGCATTAGAGCCTCCAAACTTCCCATTTGGAGAAATATGATGAAGAACTAGTCACAAGAATGAGCCAAGATATAAAGGGTGGTATTGCATTCTAAGTTTTTTTTAAAAGGGAGATGCATTTCCTTTTTTATAGAAGAGAGAAATGAAAGGAACATTAGTCTCCTGGGATCCTCAACCACTCCTGCCTCTGACAAACTGATAGATCACCAGTGTTTTGGAATAAATCCTGAAAAATTAACAATTTGCAACTTCAATAGATCAGGAAGAACTTACAGTTCTTTTCACTTGCCTGCTCCTTCTTTCTCATCCTTTTCCCTTTCGTCCACCCTCACATTAGGATATATTTTTGTAGCCACTTCCTAAGTTTCAAATAAAAAGAACACTGTCTGATCATTCTGTACCATCAAATGATCTTTAGAAAACAAACTAAGATTCTTAAGCCCCGTGCAAATAATTCAAGCATCAAAACACATGAAGTATAATTTAATGAATATGTGGCATGATCAAGTGTTTTTTCCGGTGAGACCTGGTCAGGGCAACCTGGTCTATGGGATGGAGCATACTGCTTCCGCTTTCGCCTTTCACCCCCAATCAAAGAGCCTTCACAGGCAGTCGCTTTCGCGACAAACTGGCATGATCATAAAAATGATGAAATGAACTGGTATGTCTATGAATAAAAGGCAGTAACAAAGGGATAGGAGACACAGGCAATGGGCAAAAGACTACCATTCCTTCTGTGGCAATGATAAATCCAGAGGGTGGGAAACCAATGGTTCCAGTTAATGGACAAAAGATCTTCAGCCCCTCTGTAATCAGGTTTCCTAGAGAGAGAAAACTGATAGTCCCTGGTAAGGCAGAAGACTGGTTATTTATGGAGAGGCATCAATGGAGACAGAAGAAAATGAAACTCCCAAACCCGTGTTGGGCATAACTTCATCTAATCCATGTTGTGGGTATGAAAGCAAAAGTATCTTGGTTAGTATCAGGATTAGAGATTCCAGAAATAAGCTTGCTTGGGGTAAAACTCAGTTTCTCACCCACAAGGATTACTACCTATATGATTAAGATAGGTTATCTAGTATACATCTTCCCTATTTTACTAAAAAAAACATTATGTGACAATTCTGATTGTCCAAAGCCATAATGGGCAGTCTAGACTAATAGCATAGGCCTGTATGATGATTAGCAAGATATACAGAAAATTATGACCTGATATATTAGGAGACTAAAAAATAAAGTGTATGAATTAACAAATGAAATGAAATAAATAAAAATACAGACATATTGTCTGGCTGTGAAACTATGCAAAATAATATACCTGAATAAAAGATTATATGGCATCTGTTAGGATGTTGTAAGTCAAGGACTACCTACATAGTGAATTATGTTGGTATAAACTTGATTTATATTTCCTCTTCTTCTAATCTAATGTCTCAATCTCATATTTTTAATTTATTCCCTTTCTATGGTTTGCAAAAATAGCTTTACCCCATGGTAACAACGGACTGGATATGTATACAGTTGTTCTAAAAGATTGGAAATGCATACTATAAGAAATAAATCTTTGGTATGGTCAATCTCTTGGTCACACAATGTACTTAGCTCTAGTTTTCTATATGTCGTTTGTAAAATAAATCACCATTATTTGAGTTGAGACACATTAAGATACATTAGTTGTTTTCAAATTGAACTGCTAGTTTCACATGGCTTTCTATGCCAAAACCAAACTATGGTTTAATTTATTGTGTGAATTTAGCCATTGAAAGATCATCAGATATGTATTGATAATTGTCTTAAGGGCTATCAATAACATAACAATGTTTCCAATAGATTAATATTACTTTAATACAAATTTTGAGCCAGTAAAACATTTGGTTAGAGGAGCCAAATTCAAATTTATAAAGCTGGAAAACTGACCTTGAAGTAAGTTCAATTTCTCAGTCTAATTTCTGAAACAGGCACAAGAAAAATAATTAAAAACCACATACACGTTACTATGGGCTTTTATGGTTTATACAATAAGGAAACAAAAATTAAATGAACTTGATATATTTCTCATTCTCTCTCTCTCTCTCTCTCTCTCTCTCTCTCTCTCTCTCTCTCTCTCTC